>CM068824.1:182726994-182866994 GCA_028554795.2 Sinohyriopsis cumingii
CTCCCTTATATAGATATAACCTAACTTTGCCAGTGCCAAGGTATCTTAGGACATACGATATATATATATCTAAAGTTTCGAGAGTGTCTGCACGTTCTAGTACGGTATATGAACGGCAACCGAAACATCATTTATTTGGTGATGTGGAGGTGGCCGTGGTAGTATGCGTGCTGGAACGTGCAGGCAGGCGATAGTTGTCTTATCTCGCATTCAGAGGTCCTAGGTTCGATACCAAGCAGAAACCCAATATGGAGCGAATTATTGATATGCTTGTTTAGCGGTAAGGTTGGAATAGTCCTAGTACTATTAATGGTAATTAATGTCCTTACATTCGTCAACCATAGGGATCTTAATATACATCCTCGTAATAAAATATATATATTTATAAGTATATAGTCTTTAGAGTAATTCTCCTTAGGCCAGTGCTTGGAGTAATGCTACATTACTCCCTTATATAGATATAACCTAACTTTGCCAGTGCCAAGGTATCTTAGGACATACGATATATATATATCTAAAGTTTCGAGAGTGTCTGCACGTTCTAGTACGGTATATGAACGGCAACCGAAACATCATTTATTTGGTGATGTGGAGGTGGCCGTGGTAGTATGCGTGCTGGAACGTGCAGGCAGGCGATAGTTGTCTTATCTCGCATTCAGAGGTCCTAGGTTCGATACCAAGCAGAAACCCAATATGGAGCGAATTATTGATATGCTTGTTTAGCGGTAAGGTTGGAATAGTCCTAGTACTATTAGTGGTAATTAATGTCCTTACATTCGTCAACCATAGGGATCTTAATATACATCCTCGTAATAAAATATATATATTTATAAGTATATAGTCTTTAGAGTAATTCTCCTTAGGCCAGTGCTTGGAGTAATGCTACATTACTCCCTTATATAGATATAACCTAACTTTGCCAGTGCCAAGGTATCTTAGGACATACGATATATATATATCTAAAGTTTCGAGAGTGTCTGCACGTTCTAGTACGGTATATGAACGGCAACCGAAACATCATTTATTTGGTGATGTGGAGGTGGCCGTGGTAGTATGCGTGCTGGAACGTGCAGGCAGGCGATAGTTGTCTTATCTCGCATTCAGAGGTCCTAGGTTCGATACCAAGCAGAAACCCAATATGGAGCGAATTATTGATATGCTTGTTTAGCGGTAAGGTTGGAATAGTCCTAGTACTATTAGTGGTAATTAATGTCCTTACATTCGTCAACCATAGGGATCTTAATATACATCCTCGTAATAAAATATATATATTTATAAGTATATAGTCTTTAGAGTAATTCTCCTTAGGCCAGTGCTTGGAGTAATGCTACATTACTCCCTTATATAGATATAACCTAACTTTGCCAGTGCCAAGGTATCTTAGGACATACGATATATATATATATCTAAAGTTTCGAGAGTGTCTGCACGTTCTAGTACGGTATATGAACGGCAACCGAAACATCATTTATTTGGTGATGTGGAGGTGGCCGTGGTAGTATGCGTGCTGGAACGTGCAGGCAGGCGATAGTTGTCTTATCTCGCATTCAGAGGTCCTAGGTTCGATACCAAGCAGAAACCCAATATGGAGCGAATTATTGATATGCTTGTTTAGCGGTAAGGTTGGAATAGTCCTAGTACTATTAGTGGTAATTAATGTCCTTACATTCGTCAACCATAGGGATCTTAATATACATCCTCGTAATAAAATATATATATTTATAAGTATATAGTCTTTAGAGTAATTCTCCTTAGGCCAGTGCTTGGAGTAATGCTACATTACTCCCTTATATAGATATAACCTAACTTTGCCAGTGCCAAGGTATCTTAGGACATACGATATATATATATATCTAAAGTTTCGAGAGTGTCTGCACGTTCTAGTACGGTATATGAACGGCAACCGAAACATCATTTATTTGGTGATGTGGAGGTGGCCGTGGTAGTATGCGTGCTGGAACGTGCAGGCAGGCGATAGTTGTCTTATCTCGCATTCAGAGGTCCTAGGTTCGATACCAAGCAGAAACCCAATATGGAGCGAATTATTGATATGCTTGTTTAGCGGTAAGGTTGGAATAGTCCTAGTACTATTAGTGGTAATTAATGTCCTTACATTCGTCAACCATAGGGATCTTAATATACATCCTCGTAATAAAATATATATATTTATAAGTATATAGTCTTTAGAGTAATTCTCCTTAGGCCAGTGCTTGGAGTAATGCTACATTACTCCCTTATATAGATATAACCTAACTTTGCCAGTGCCAAGGTATCTTAGGACATACGATATATATATATCTAAAGTTTCGAGAGTGTCTGCACGTTCTAGTACGGTATATGAACGGCAACCGAAACATCATTTATTTGGTGATGTGGAGGTGGCCGTGGTAGTATGCGTGCTGGAACGTGCAGGCAGGCGATAGTTGTCTTATCTCGCATTCAGAGGTCCTAGGTTCGATACCAAGCAGAAACCCAATATGGAGCGAATTATTGATATGCTTGTTTAGCGGTAAGGTTGGAATAGTCCTAGTACTATTAGTGGTAATTAATGTCCTTACATTCGTCAACCATAGGGATCTTAATATACATCCTCGTAATAAAATATATATATTTATAAGTATATAGTCTTTAGAGTAATTCTCCTTAGGCCAGTGCTTGGAGTAATGCTACATTACTCCCTTATATAGATATAACCTAACTTTGCCAGTGCCAAGGTATCTTAGGACATACGATATATATATATCTAAAGTTTCGAGAGTGTCTGCACGTTCTAGTACGGTATATGAACGGCAACCGAAACATCATTTATTTGGTGATGTGGAGGTGGCCGTGGTAGTATGCGTGCTGGAACGTGCAGGCAGGCGATAGTTGTCTTATCTCGCATTCAGAGGTCCTAGGTTCGATACCAAGCAGAAACCCAATATGGAGCGAATTATTGATATGCTTGTTTAGCGGTAAGGTTGGAATAGTCCTAGTACTATTAGTGGTAATTAATGTCCTTACATTCGTCAACCATAGGGATCTTAATATACATCCTCGTAATAAAATATATATATTTATAAGTATATAGTCTTTAGAGTAATTCTCCTTAGGCCAGTGCTTGGAGTAATGCTACATTACTCCCTTATATAGATATAACCTAACTTTGCCAGTGCCAAGGTATCTTAGGACATACGATATATATATATATCTAAAGTTTCGAGAGTGTCTGCACGTTCTAGTACGGTATATGAACGGCAACCGAAACATCATTTATTTGGTGATGTGGAGGTGGCCGTGGTAGTATGCGTGCTGGAACGTGCAGGCAGGCGATAGTTGTCTTATCTCGCATTCAGAGGTCCTAGGTTCGATACCAAGCAGAAACCCAATATGGAGCGAATTATTGATATGCTTGTTTAGCGGTAAGGTTGGAATAGTCCTAGTACTATTAGTGGTAATTAATGTCCTTACATTCGTCAACCATAGGGATCTTAATATACATCCTCGTAATAAAATATATATATTTATAAGTATATAGTCTTTAGAGTAATTCTCCTTAGGCCAGTGCTTGGAGTAATGCTACATTACTCCCTTATATAGATATAACCTAACTTTGCCAGTGCCAAGGTATCTTAGGACATACGATATATATATATATCTAAAGTTTCGAGAGTGTCTGCACGTTCTAGTACGGTATATGAACGGCAACCGAAACATCATTTATTTGGTGATGTGGAGGTGGCCGTGGTAGTATGCGTGCTGGAACGTGCAGGCAGGCGATAGTTGTCTTATCTCGCATTCAGAGGTCCTAGGTTCGATACCAAGCAGAAACCCAATATGGAGCGAATTATTGATATGCTTGTTTAGCGGTAAGGTTGGAATAGTCCTAGTACTATTAGTGGTAATTAATGTCCTTACATTCGTCAACCATAGGGATCTTAATATACATCCTCGTAATAAAATATATATATTTATAAGTATATAGTCTTTAGAGTAATTCTCCTTAGGCCAGTGCTTGGAGTAATGCTACATTACTCCCTTATATAGATATAACCTAACTTTGCCAGTGCCAAGGTATCTTAGGACATACGATATATATATATCTAAAGTTTCGAGAGTGTCTGCACGTTCTAGTACGGTATATGAACGGCAACCGAAACATCATTTATTTGGTGATGTGGAGGTGGCCGTGGTAGTATGCGTGCTGGAACGTGCAGGCAGGCGATAGTTGTCTTATCTCGCATTCAGAGGTCCTAGGTTCGATACCAAGCAGAAACCCAATATGGAGCGAATTATTGATATGCTTGTTTAGCGGTAAGGTTGGAATAGTCCTAGTACTATTAGTGGTAATTAATGTCCTTACATTCGTCAACCATAGGGATCTTAATATACATCCTCGTAATAAAATATATATATTTATAAGTATATAGTCTTTAGAGTAATTCTCCTTAGGCCAGTGCTTGGAGTAATGCTACATTACTCCCTTATATAGATATAACCTAACTTTGCCAGTGCCAATGTATCTTAGGACATACGATATATATATATCTAAAGTTTCGAGAGTGTCTGCACGTTCTAGTACGGTATATGAACGGCAACCGAAACATCATTTATTTGGTGATGTGGAGGTGGCCGTGGTAGTATGCGTGCTGGAACGTGCAGGCAGGCGATAGTTGTCTTATCTCGCATTCAGAGGTCCTAGGTTCGATACCAAGCAGAAACCCAATATGGAGCGAATTATTGATATGCTTGTTTAGCGGTAAGGTTGGAATAGTCCTAGTACTATTAGTGGTAATTAATGTCCTTACATTCGTCAACCATAGGGATCTTAATATACATCCTCGTAATAAAATATATATATTTATAAGTATATAGTCTTTAGAGTAATTCTCCTTAGGCCAGTGCTTGGAGTAATGCTACATTACTCCCTTATATAGATATAACCTAACTTTGCCAGTGCCAAGGTATCTTAGGACATACGATATATATATATCTAAAGTTTCGAGAGTGTCTGCACGTTCTAGTACGGTATATGAACGGCAACCGAAACATCATTTATTTGGTGATGTGGAGGTGGCCGTGGTAGTATGCGTGCTGGAACGTGCAGGCAGGCGATAGTTGTCTTATCTCGCATTCAGAGGTCCTAGGTTCGATACCAAGCAGAAATCCAATATGGAGCGAATTATTGATATGCTTGTTTAGCGGTAAGGTTGGAATAGTCCTAGTACTATTAGTGGTAATTAATGTCCTTACATTCGTCAACCATAGGGATCTTAATATACATCCTCGTAATAAAATATATATATTTATAAGTATATAGTCTTTAGAGTAATTCTCCTTAGGCCAGTGCTTGGAGTAATGCTACATTACTCCCTTATATAGATATAACCTAACTTTGCCAGTGCCAAGGTATCTTAGGACATACGATATATATATATATCTAAAGTTTCGAGAGTGTCTGCACGTTCTAGTACGGTATATGAACGGCAACCGAAACATCATTTATTTGGTGATGTGGAGGTGGCCGTGGTAGTATGCGTGCTGGAACGTGCAGGCAGGCGATAGTTGTCTTATCTCGCATTCAGAGGTCCTAGGTTCGATACCAAGCAGAAACCCAATATGGAGCGAATTATTGATATGCTTGTTTAGCGGTAAGGTTGGAATAGTCCTAGTACTATTAGTGGTAATTAATGTCCTTACATTCGTCAACCATAGGGATCTTAATATACATCCTCGTAATAAAATATATATATTTATAAGTATATAGTCTTTAGAGTAATTCTCCTTAGGCCAGTGCTTGGAGTAATGCTACATTACTCCCTTATATAGATATAACCTAACTTTGCCAGTGCCAAGGTATCTTAGGACATACGATATATATATATCTAAAGTTTCGAGAGTGTCTGCACGTTCTAGTACGGTATATGAACGGCAACCGAAACATCATTTATTTGGTGATGTGGAGGTGGCCGTGGTAGTATGCGTGCTGGAACGTGCAGGCAGGCGATAGTTGTCTTATCTCGCATTCAGAGGTCCTAGGTTCGATACCAAGCAGAAACCCAATATGGAGCGAATTATTGATATGCTTGTTTAGCGGTAAGGTTGGAATAGTCCTAGTACTATTAGTGGTAATTAATGTCCTTACATTCGTCAACCATAGGGATCTTAATATACATCCTCGTAATAAAATATATATATTAGCAGCAGAGGGGCTGTACAGACCGAAACTTTTTGCAGAATAAACCCCTCCAGGAAACTATTCCTCGATAGAGGGCTTATTTCGACGAAATAAACCCTTCTATTCAGAATACAGGACAAAAAAAAATGTCCCCCGAAAACTCGAAGAGTTTCCATGGACAAACTCGTTGAGTTTGCACTGACAACTTGGGTTACTTCAATAAATCTGAAACAGTTTCCGTGGCGGGGTCGTTATTGAAAAATCCATGGGTCGGGTCCATCCCCTCTGCTGCTCTACGAAATGAGTTTCCAAGGAAAAACATTTTTATGTTAGCGGAATTAAATCATTGACAAATAAATAATGGCAAATATTGGAGAAGCACATACGACTAGATTAGCTCGAGAACGTCTCGAAGCAATTCAGAAATTTCTTCCTGTCCGTGATAGTGTCAGACAAAAATTACAACTAAGACAGCAAGCACGGGAAGGCTTTGCAGAGACTACGGAGGAATTATTTAAACCCGTGACCAAAGCTACTGAAAAATCCGCAGCTGTTACCAAAGAGGCTTTAATAGAGCAAAGGAAAATTTTACAGGATATTTCAGCTGGACTTAAACCCCCGCCTCCACCCGATGAAGTTGTTGTGTCAGTACCTGCTGGTAAGCGAGTAACAGGGAGAATTACTGACCCCGCCAAAAGATTTACGCCGGATTATATTGAACTTCTTAAAAATGTACCAGAAGAGAAATTACCTGAGACAATACTGTTAGGATTGATTAGAAGAGATGTGTCTTTAAACCCAGAACACGGTTCTATGACAGATGATAATTTTATCAAATATTCGTATCGTATACGTGAAAATAAAAAACAAATCAGCAGGGACGATACAAAATACGATAGACTTGTAGATGCTATACGTAAACTTGAAATTCCACCATCGCAACCTCAAGAAGAAAAATCACCGTTGCAACACACAGAACGACAACAATATCCTTCACGGCGAAGAGCAATAGATCCTGACCTAACTCCGTTAAGTGAATACGAGGCTGCATCTGAAGGAAGTCCGCGGGGCCAAAAATTCAAACAAACTAGGTCGCCGATAATTAGCTTAACAACATCTTCTGAAAGTTTGCCTCAAGACATTTTATCCCCAAGAATTGTACCATCAACAGGGGAGGGTTTAGGATCCGGTTTTATTGCCTGCCCTAATAATATCATCGATGATGTATCACGGTTGGAAGTTCTCATCGGAGGAAGACGTGCCGGAAACAATTCTCCGGAAATTATAAATGAAGCCGCAGATATCTGTCAGAGACTATTTCAGCGTGGCATCATGGATATCAGCATCTACCGGGGGCTCATTGATGAACTCGCAGACGGTTACCACAGCGACTAATAATTAAATTTGCTAGCAAATTCAGTTAGATAAACAATAATTAAATAAAATGATACTACACGATTCTTTTCGCAGACCAAGAAGTGTCAGAGTAGTAAACTCACGATTACCAGTATACGAGGTTGTTTACGGAGATGGAGTCGGTGATGTTGTTAGGGATTTAGTCACAAGAATCGCTCCGAAAGCTGGACCGTTAGCAAAACAATTCGCGATGAAAGCCGCTGATGTTGTCAAGGATAAAGCCATTGGCACTGTTGGTAGTCTTGCCGGGAAAGCATTTCAATCAATCAAGGATCGACTAGCACAGCTGATACGAAAAAAAAACCCAGTCGAGAGGTTGGTGCCAGTAAAACTACCATCCACTGAAGCTATGCCGGCAAATGTTAGTAGCGTAGTAAATAAGGCCGTAAATCAGAAATTAGCTGAGATCGCAACAGCAGGAATTACCTCCAAAGCGTTGCAAGATAGTGTAACTGCTAATTTGATAGCTGGTAGTGGTTTCCGGTGACGATAACATTTTAATTAGATCATCACCAATAATAATAATGTTTGCACGAAAATCCAATGACGCGTTTGATATGTCCAAACCAGTACTTAAAGATGATTCTGTACGTGATTTTCAATATTATTCTTATGAAGCACGTGATCCTAACCAACGCGGAAGAATTGAACTACAGGTCCAGGATACAAGTAGATACTTCTTGCCCGCTGAGGCCTTCATCGAAGTTGAAGGTAGGCTTTTAAAGAATGATAACACTAACTACGGAATCGGCGACCGAGTTGGATTTGTTAACAACGGCATCATGGCGTTATTTAAATCCGCTATTTACATGATAGATGGAAAAGAAATTGAAACAATTCATGATAACGTCGACGTTGCCACAACAATTCTCGGGTTGGCGAGATACTCGGATGATTACACCAGATCAGCCGGACCATCAATGATGTTTGCAAAGGATATAACCGACAGCCCCGAGAACAGGAATGTAACAATGAATAATGCCGGTGACGCAGTTGCATCGATGAACGAAAATTTTAATTTGGGTTTTGCAACACGTAGATCGATGTTAAGTGGAGATGAAGAGTTCTCAGGTGTGATTCCATTGTCTCACATCTTTGGATTCTGCAGAGATGTCCACAAGGTCATATTCGGTGCCAAACACACAGTTGTACTTGTGCGAAAACCTGATGATAATGACGCTATCTGGCGAGATGCTGCTGTTGCCCCTGGTCAGGTAATACTAACTAAACTGTGGTTGTGGATGCCAGTGTTGTCTCCGTCAATCACCGAAGAACAACGACTGTTGTCTTTCATGGACACGGGCGGTAAATCACTGCTATCCTGGAAAACAACAACCACAGACGTTATTCAGGGTGATAATGGTGGGTTGTTTACATGGCATATATCATCGCAACAAGGAGTATCAGCACCACGACATATTTTCATTGCATTTCAATACCGTGCTAGAACAGATAGCCAGGAAAGAAATCCAATGGTATTTGATACACTTGGAGTTTCTGAAGTTTCGTTGAGAATAAATGGGCATCAGGAGCCATCTGAGGATATATTAATAGATTTCGAACATCATCGTGTCGCACGCGCGTATCATCGTCTGATGTCATTTATGGGGCGCGACCTTAATGTAGACACTGGCCTGCAAATATCACAGCGAGACTTTATGAGTTTATATCCGATTTATTACTTTTCGCTGGAACATCTTGATCTGGTTAAACAATCTGTTGTCGACCTACATTTCCGAGCTCGTGTAGGTGTTCCTGCTGGTGGTTACAGAGCGATTGCTGTCATACTCTCCGATAAAGCAATGCTGCTTGAAGGTGTTGGCGGACGAATGAGGGTCATCGACGCTCCAATCGAGAATATGTAACGCAATTAAAATCAAACTTAGGATATAATGTCATACAGTCATGTTAATGTCACCTTGACTTCCGGTCAAACGAAGAAATTGCAATCAAAGAACGCAAGCACGTGCGGGACATCAATAACACTAAAACGAGATCAGATTACTGGTGGTCCAAACAAATTGTCGTTGACTAATACTCAGCTTAAACATTTTAATAAGGCACTAACAGCAAAAACCGGAGTCCGACTTGATTTCTCTGCTGCAGCTATCAAGGACATGACTAAAAACGGTGGAATATTTCCTCTTCTCGCAGCAATACCGGCGTTGATTGCCGCGGCAGCACCAGCCGTAGCAAAAGCCGCAGCACTCGGTGCAGTTGGAACTGCAGCTGGAATGGCACTAAAAAAGGCAACGGGAAAAGGATACAAGAAAAAAAAGGGACGCGGTCTAAGACTACCAGGAACTCCACCATCATGGTATCCAAAAAAATTCTAACGCCGTTGAGCAATTTTGATTTACTCGATGCTGTTAAAAAATTGCGTGTAAAACATTTCAGAGGCGTATTTATGCGAGATCAATTACCGCAACGACCGAATAATCCAGAAACTGGCATTATCAATCTCGACAACAAAGATGGTCCGGGAACTCACTGGGTTGCTTACGCGATCGATCCACGTGGAATTATCTATTTTGATTCGTACGGTTTAGCACCGCCAGTTGAGTTTCTCAAGTATGTCAGCAGATTTTCTAATGTTCCAGTGTGGCAGTCGACGTTACCAACACAAACATTAATTGATCCGCCCATTTGTGGGAGGGAGGTTTTAAATGTTCTTGATGCAATCTCAAGAAATCCAGCAACTCCTCCTCATAAAGTAGTGTATGAATATACCGCATCGAGAAATGCTAGCATTTGAAAAACAGCAATAAGAATAATGGTGGATATTTACGGAAGACCTTTCACACGAGGAGGTAAACCAAGCACAGATGCTGATCTCTCAAAATATGCGACCAAAGATGAAGTCGATAATCTTTTGAATATAGCTGGAGTTGACCCAGATGAAGTTGCTATTTTCCAAGACAGGCAAGGAAAACTAAGAACGAGCAACATTAAGTGGAATGATATAATTCGCAGAGTTCTTGGAGCTACCAAGGATAACTTCGTTGCATTTAGTGATGGCGGCCGGATCAAGGACTCGAATATATCAATCGCAAGCATCAAAGACAGTATTGATAAAGGTGTTGATAAATGTGTGAAAAAAGCCGGTGACACGATGACAGGCGAACTCAGCATGAGCGGCAACAAAATAACCGCGTTAGCGAATCCCGAATCCGACCAGGATGCGTCAAACAAACAATACGTGGACATCGTCAACGGTAAACTAAATACGCTGCGTGCAGAGCATGATGTTCACGTGGGCGCGTTTACAAGATTTCGAAGAAACTTCGTAAAAACTGATGAGGTCGTGGATAAGTTCTTTGGGACTCCTCCAGTCGTCGATGTAAAACTCGCTGATGTAAAGACCGACATTAACACGATCAAACAAACACAGCAGGATATCGTATCGGGTATTCCTGATATCGTTAACAAAACCAGTTTGATTAAAGTTCCCACTGGAGTTACTCCGGGGCATATCACCAACATCGTATTCACGGTATCATCGGGATTCGCAACATGGTCACGACAAAATAACACTATCAAATATACAGCAACAGCCACCGGTGTTTACAGGTTGTCTGTGTTTTCAGCCGCTAAATTTGAAATCTTCACAACATATCCTTGGAGACATTCCACCGATAAGTATTCCGGGGTTTGCACTGTAATACTAAACAGCGGAACCGAGGAAACATTTATGCTTGAAGCCGAGGACGATAGTTTAACAGCAACATCTTACTGGTTTTGTTTGGAATTCGTCGCTGCAACGCCTCAATTGGTTACCGCGTAATTGAATAATGTCAACGACGCCAGATGCTCAACAATATCGATACAATCAAGTCCGTGAGTGGCAATCTGAGTTAAAAACTGTCATCTAAGTAACTAGTCAAAAAGTAAAAAAATACAAGCGCCGCATAACAGTGCTGGATATTATGGTTTATTCAGTATCTGCCGTTGTTGCATCTGCCGGAGCAATACTATCAGCGGTCACTCCGGTAACTGCAGCAGTCGCCGCCACGATCTGTGTTTCCGCGGCCACAACAACAGCTGGAGTTTTCGGCATCATAGCAAAAAAAATATCATCATGTGCTAACACAAAATTACACGATTACACGACAAAATTAAATACAGCCACGACCGCATATCAGAAATTATCATCGCTGATATCATCATCGTTAGACGTGCAAAGTAGCGACGCTACGATATCAGATTCTGAATTCAAACTAATGTCAGATGCGTACAATGACTATTTGAAAACTAAACAAATAAATAATGTCAATAGAACTGCTTCAACAAATAGTCACAAACACAACACCGGTAAGGACCACAATGATCTCAGTGTCCTCGACGACACCAGAATTCGGTATTAATTTTCGAACTCCAATTCCAGTGAGTGAAATCGCGTTAGCAAAGCTCAGTGTGTATCACAGCTGGCCCAATGTTAGGTCGGCATCATTTGGTGGTCTGCAGCCAAATAATTCATTCGTGTTCGGGAAAAGCAAAGCCGACTCCGGCGAACAGGGTGAACTTGACTGGAATACAATTACACTTCCCACTGGGAGTTATCAGATCGAAGAAATCAATAATGAGATACAACGCCAAATAAAACGAATCACCGGCAAGGAAGCCAAAATATCTATAACAGCTCATGAACCAACGCTGTCTGCGGTCATTGAAATCTCAACGCCAGGATACGCCGTGGATATTTATAACAGCTCAATCCGAACATTATTAGGATGGCCAAAGGCCCCCGAGGTTAAACCTCGTCCACCAAAACCTGAAAAATCGGATTTTATGACCTATAAAGAAGCACTACACGACCTCGAGTACAATTATTATTTACTCCTTGCAGATCAATTACTAGCAAGAAAAAGTACTTTAATGCCCGATACTTGGAGTATAGAAGCTCCACGTGTTAAGGGGGGGCAGGAGCTCCGTGTTTACCGTCTAGATGATATAGAATCTGAATTATTTATTCCGATCAATCTAGTACATAAACAACAGCTACAACTCCTGCGAGTATATTTCCAAGATTATATTTCTGATTTAACAAGTCCGCGTGATAATATTATCACAACCATAGAAAAACTAAACAAACTCGCATCGGCCATGGAAACTATAAATCTAAGAATAATTCAGGCTTTACTGGATCTTAAAGACTATATCGATGATAATTATAGACAGATAGCCAGAGCAGATTTTGCAATTAAATATGGTATTCAAGTGAATGATATTTCAGATTTTAAATTTCCTGGATATAACGTGCCCGAGCTGAGAAAATCAGTCTCTGATCTCATCGATCAATCTTTCGAAGATATTCTTGCCGCGTACGAACGAATAAAACCACAACCTGTTATTCTCAAGCACGACAACAGTACAGCATCCGATGGCAGACACATCTCACCCGGGATCGTAAATATCACAGATGTTATTGCGGTCAATCTTGTATGTGACGTCATCGATGGCAGTTACAGCGCATCAGATACTACGACGGCACAACAGGGGTTTATCCTGTATACGTTCACACCAAGAGACCCCCCTGGTTTTCTGATTGTGCAAGAACCAATCAATCCGGTCTATCTACGGTGTCATAACCCGTGGTTGTCAACGATAAATTTCAAACTCACCGACCAGAGGGGGAATTTGTTGGACCTGCGTGACGAGACTGTTAGTATAAACTTACTGGTGAAGTCCTAAGTCAAGGGATCCATAATATTTATAATAGTTTTTTTTTCTGCACTGATCCATTTTCGTCATTTTATCGTGCAAATACCCTATCAAAACCAGCATAAGTTATCGTTGAAAGTGCTAGCACGCATTTAAAAAAAAACGGTTGTGTATAATGTATCAACCCGAGTACATTCATGCACGAGTTCATATTCATGATAAGCAAATTCTTTACGAGGCAATAAAAACCGCATTTCAAATACAGACATTCCCAGAACAGTATTTCCCCGTTAAAATAGTTATTGACGTGCATGGTGACGAAGACTTCTTGTTAACTCCGTCACAATTAACAGAGCTACAGCAAAATCATATGATCATAGTTTGGTGTCAACGAGAACAGATTATGAACTATTCTCATTCCTGTATTGATGTTGAAACGCTTAAGCAAATCCTGAAAATCTGAAAGCGCCCTTCACTTGAGAAACTCAAAGAGTTTCCAAGGGCAAAAAAAATAATACACTTTTTTTTTACCGTGGAAATGTGCTTTACACTCCAACCGGGGGGGGGGGCGCTAGCGTTTCTCAGGTTCTACTTTCACTTTGTGCTGTGAGTCACACGCTATGCGGTTTATACTTCCTTGTCGGCCTCGTAGTCAGAAACACTAGTATTTTCGTCAGAAATGCAAGGCATTTCCGTGTCTAGATTCTTTATATAACCTTTTAACCGTCTCACCCTGGTGCTAATTAATTTTCGAGTCTCATACTCTTGTGACAATCCAAGACGAATCTTCTCAACTGCACGGCACAGTGGAATAAATTCAGATACCTGATTTTCAGTTATCCCGGCAAGTGATCTGTAAATGCGATCTTGCAAACCCTTAATGAACCTATATCTGGCAGGGAGATTGTTCTTCCCCAACCGTGATAGCTCATTCAAGGATTCAAAATCTGACATAATTGTTTCAGTGTCTAGTAAAATATTAAAACCTCGCTGTTGTAATTCTTTAATTTCAACAAGTATGGTATTTATATTTTCGTGATTCATATTATTATATATTTTTATATTTTTAATAGAAACACTTTGCATGAGAAACGCTAGCTTTCCAAAACAAAACGAGACAGTCGGAAACATTTATCCCCTGCAAGGGCCTAGATCGTCAAATAACGTTCTAGAACCCCACGAGGACTGCTTCCGACATGACAATACAACATGTAACACGAAACACTTTATCCCCTGCAAGCCTCTAGATCGTCAAATAACGTTCTATAGGCTCAAGAAGACGTGTTTAGTGAATTGACAAGGACAAACATATAACACGTAACTTATCCTAAGGACGGACCCCTCTGACTGCCAAGTGACTCAGAGGCACATTTATTTACAAGACGAGACAGCCCTGGCTTCTAGGATCGAGTTCTCTAGCAGGCCCGGCAAACATTTATTTGACAACACAAACAACCTTTACCTCTGATTCGAGTATGACAGCAAGTAAAGGCACAATGAACATGTAATCTTATCCTAAGAGACGGTACAGAACAGACAACCTTTACCTCTGATTCGAGTATCACAGCAAGCAAAGGTACAATGAACATGTAATCTTATCCTAAGAGACGGTACAGAACAGACAACCTTTAACCTCTGATTCGAGTATGACAGCAAGTAAAGGCACAATGAACATGTAATCTTATCCTAACTTATCCTAAGACCTTATCCTATGACGACACAAACATACACAGGTGGGTCATTTTCTACGGTCAGCAGCAGAGCAAAACCATCCATTGAATCGACCATTGGATGGTGCACAAAAGACACCCGCCATTGGCGGATTAAATTTATGGTTTTGCTTGCGCGTGCTGACTTTCGATCGACCCAAAGGTCTTAGGGAGCGATTTCGTATATAACCCAACTGTTACTTGCGAGTTGGAAATTCGCTCTAGCAGTGGGCGGGACTTGTTTAAAATATTTTAATTGTATGTTTTCTTAAGCGCGGTCATATAACAAGCACAGAAGAGCAAAACAGTCGGATATATTCAGTAAAACGAGGATATTGTTTGTAAAAAAATATATATTCTACGGTAAATAAATGATTACATGTTATGAACTCGATAAAATATTTTATCAAGGTGGCTTTGTTAGGGGGAGCAAATCCTCTGACCAGCAACGACAACTCTGCAAAGCGTTACACACTCTCGGAGGAGTTATCGTCGTTTGTGTCAACGATAAGAGTTATATAACAGAATGAAATCTTCTGTTTGAGCTTCTTTGAAAATGCTGTTTTGTAGATCCCATCTGCGACATGCTGTACAGAAGGTGGACAAATACCGAAATACCTACCGGCGGCGTTTATTGACTGAAATACAATTTCTTCACCTGTAATTGCGTTTATAGATTTAATAGCTCTTCTTGCAACTGTTTTACAACGCCCTGTGTTACCCAGTAGGCAGTTCTTGCTCTGAGTGACCACGCGAAGATTGTTTATAGAGTTATCAAGTATGTTACCGTTAATGTGATCAATGACAAAACCCTTAGGGATCACTCCAAAGAAACATTCGTAAATAAAACGATGACATAAATACCTCTTTCCGCACGTGGCAGTAAATCTTGAATAACCACCATTATCAACTCCACCAACTGGTCGTCTTCGCGTGCAGTGTCGTACTATGCCATCTCGGTTTGCCTCATAATTTGGAATAGTTGGATGTCGGACGAATTCTTGATTCATTATACTATAAGCAAATCATTTGTCTAATTCATAATTTGTCTGAAAACTTATTTATGTAATCACGCTCCGAGAGAGCGTTATCACAGTCTGGATTTTTTTTATCATAATACCGTTTTAGTTCTCGATAGCGTTTTCCCCCACACGCTGAACATAATTGCGTTTTTCCTCGTACTCCAATGCCGCATCTGATACACGGTATCGGTCCTAGACTCCCACCGCGGACCTGTTGAGCATGTTGTCCACAGTATTCGCCTCTGCAGGGTTTGCTACACGGCGCTGATGAATTTAGTTTGATCCACTTGCATGAGAAACTCTTTGAGTTTCCGTTCATTATATATAATATTTTTGTCTATTTAAATATTTGTCTTAATTATAATAATGGGTTTTGAAAGACTATCCAGAATAAAACCCATATCAGGTTCTAGATTCGATCTTGACCGGTTAACCGCTGATCCACGACGAAGAGAGTTAGCAGAGGTAATTGGTGTTATCAAGAATGCCAAAGAAGAGTTTCGTCGTGATGGTGCCGCACACACGTGGTCTTCGTATAAAATTATCCTCGGAAACGCGAGCATTTCTCGTGACCGTATCATTGATGCTACCATGAACGATACAATCGCGCGTAACATAATTGGGTATCTCGACGATAGAAGATATTTCGTACAGATAAAATTTATTGTTGGAGTCGGCGAGGGAACGTGGATTATCAGAGACAAACTAGACCCTGTTCTTGATGCCAGAGGCGTTCGTGGAAAAACCGTTCTGTTAAGTAAAGACTCAAAACCGGGAGTACTTGTTGGGATTGATATACCATATTATGCCAGAGCGTATCCTGTGACCGCAGTTGTTTATGGAATTTATCCGATGAAGAAACCACGCGTTGATAAACTCAAACCGATGAAGGTGTCGCCGTTGACAGAGTCAAGGATGAATTGTGTAGCTGAGCGAGTAATGGAACATTTTAAAAATGCAATGCGAGGAAACGGCCTAACACCGCTAAGACAAACTAAAATAACAGCGTGGGCGACACGAGTAGCGGATAAAGGAGCGTCAATAAATGATGTTGCTGAGCTAGAGCGATTACTAAAATTTCCTATAACGGTTTCATCGTTAACCGGTGAGGTATTGTATGAGTGTAAATACAATTCCCGTGGAACACCAATAACTATTATCGATCATAACAGTCACGCCTGGACTGACTCGGTTAGGATATTTCCGCAAGACCGTGTTGTGAAGTATTATCCGGAATTGCAAAGCAATTCTGGGAGCATGTTTGATTTTATTTATCAGATAAGTAAAACCGATCCAGTGTCTGTGTGGTTATTCAGAAGTAGCGAAGATGGAGAATATGATCAGTTTGTGAGACCCAACGGGGAAATATACAGAACAATGGCGTTACAGCAGGAAATGAAAAAACTCGCAGAAAAATATCATGCTGGCAACACTGATACGTTACTGACACACTGTTTTACTGTCCCGGGTGTTGTCGCGCATGTAGCCCGGGAACGAAATTCATGGAGACCAACTCCGAAAAGTTTTCTTGCGGATATCCAACAGAGCTGTGTTGAATACGGACACGGCGGTTTGTGGAATACTCGATATGATCACCGCGGTATGATATCCGTCGACGTGACGGCGTGTTATCCAGGAAGTTTCCTTGGGCGTGGAGAATGCAGCGAATATTTTAAACGATTTGGCCACGTTACAAACTCGATGACAAGAGTTGCTGTAAACGGACCATTGCCTGATTTTGACTTGACCGGATTTGCTTGTGTGTCGTCGTTTAAATTCGCTAAGGATTTACATCCTGTGTGTTATGTTTGGTTTGGCAGACATTTCGTTGAGAAGCGATGGGCACCGATAGTGTTATTGCGATACATGCTTGACAGTCGAATACTGTTGTCGCTGACGGTCAGCGAAGCGATTATATGTTATTGTCGTCAAACCGAAGTTTGGTTGCCAACTCCAACGCCGGTTACGTTAGAAGAAGTCATCGAAGATTGGTCACGAGAATATCCAGAAACTTCTATCGACGCTATCATCAAGAAAGCTCCTGAAGTACTTAAAAACAAACTCAGAAATGACGAAAGCACAGCAAAAGATCTAGGACGAAGAATAATAGGGAAATTCACTCAAGGTGGAGCGTATGATCATAAACAACATCACAGTCGATTAATCATGGACAAGACTGAATTGGATCTTGTTGTCGCTGATGCAGCCACGAACAACATGTTCTGTAACCGCGAAGATGTGTTTCTGTCAAACGGGGAAAAACTAGGGACTGTTTTTAGTTATATCGACGGAGAATCATCTCAGTACACACATTTGAGATCTTCGATGCTAGCTTATGTATCCATAAATTTGTTGTCGATGATTAATAGATTCCCTGTTGTCGCAGTGAGAGTTGCAACGGATTCATTTTATATTAATAAAAAATACTCAGCGCTGTTGGATAATGTTATATCGGATGATCCATCGTGGGGCTCGTGGAGAATAAAGAATGAAATGTTACAAGGATATTGTGAATCAGCTGACGTTGAAATCGTGGATGAGTATCGCAGCGCAGAAATGTCTTCGACGGTTTCGTTGTCTCCGCCGGTGCACGATCCTGTTACAAGACACAAAACAGTTTATCTAAACGGCCCTGGTGGTTCTGGTAAGACAACTCGGGCGATTGAATTATTTCGCGGTTCTGACTTGGTCGTGCTGACTCCCACACACAGACTTGCCAGGGAGATGAGACAACGGGATGTTAACGCGTGCACGTATCACAGTTTTTTCAAATACAGCGGCGGCACGTGGACACCTGAACGAATGGGAACGAAATATATTCCCGAGAAAATAATCTGGGATGAGATAGACACTGTGCCGTTAGATATATTAAAACAGTTTCTGGATTGGTTGCTAAAGAAAAATACCGCAGTGGTGATGTGCGGCGATCATGGTCAACCACCGCCATTTACAGGTGAATCTCCACACGAGTGGCTGAAAACTTTTGTAGATTATTATGAGGAAATAACTAACGATCACAGAGCACTCGATGAAACGCTGAAAGAGTTTAAGACACTGATCAGGCTACAAACCAATAAAGTCCAGTGTGAGATAATGCGTGAAATAATTCCAGAGACTTCGCTGAGCGACTTTTGGGAAACGTGGAAACCAGGTGATTTAATTGTGGCAAGTAGAAAGATAGTCAGGGACACACTTCAGCAGCGGTTATTTCAGTTACATCAGAAGAAATTTCCCATGTTGCCAGTGCCGTTGTGTTATAGACCAGCTGATACGCGATTGCAGAATATTGATGTTGATATTCCAGGACGCCTGACTGCGTCAGGGACGGAAAAACAAAATTTAGTATTAAATGATATTGTTATCGTTGATGTTGATGCTGTCGAACAGGCACTGAAAATGAGCAAATCCCCGTGGACGCTAGGATACGCTATGACCATCCACAGTTCGCAAGGACTAACTATTTCAGATACAACAGTTTGGATTGTTGATGATCGCATCGAGTGGTCAAATTTAGTTTATTTAGCCGTGTCAAGAGTAAGAAGGATAGCTCAGTTACAAAGAATTGTATTAGATGATGTTATCAACGACAGCATCAACAGATCAATCGCTGATGATACAATAAGAAAGAAATTAGCCGGTTACAAACAGAGCGACAAAAAAAAATGGTAGAGAGTTTGATCCCAAACAAAGTTTGGATGTTGAATTTGTAATACAATTACAACAACAGCAGAATAATCACTGTGCGAGTTGTAATTGTTTATTGCTGTGGCAGTATTCGAAAAACGACCCAAGGCAATTCACCGTAGATAGAATAGATAGCAGTCGCGGTCATACACGTGAAAATGTGATGTTGACCTGTCTTGAGTGTAACCGACGCAGAGGTGTTGCTGCAGTTATTTAAATGATTGAATCACTTCAGTGCGGATCACTTTAGTGATCGGGGTGGTAATTGTGTATCCTCGGGAATCACCTGAAGTTGCTCGCATTTAAATCCGCGTTGAGGAGCAGTCGAATCTAATCTGTAGATTGCGTTTCTCCCAGTTGATCTGGTTATGCTGGATATCTTATGTGTAGTAACACTCCATGTGGGATCGGTTGCTCTTTTTTTTCCTCCTTCTAGTTCGCCTGGTTCGTATAAATACCTAACGGTGACATTACCCAGCAGTGGGGACGCTAGCGTCCCTGGCTGCGTTGAAACATTTTGTTGCTGTTGTCCGCGTTCACTGACGCGGGGTATATATTTTTTTGTGATTGCATTTACAGGTCTCATGTTTGTTGTTTTGGTAATTTCATTATTCAGTGCGGCTATCACGTTTGGCAGTCTTGCAACCCATTCACGAGATCTCGTATCGTAAATGAATTCCCTCGCGTACTGGTATCCGAATAATCTCTCAGCGAGTGTTCTATTAAATCGCTCAACAATTGCCTGATCCCGATGAATTTCAGTATGTCCTCGTCGTATGGTAACGTTATGCTGCTTTGTCAGTGATGACACCGCGCCCTGAAATTCCTTGCCAGGATCAACTTGTAATAATCGTGGCCAGTTTAGAGGTCCTCGTTGATAAATTCGTTTAAACGCAGAGGCGACTTCGGACGCTGTTTTAGTCGCTAACGGTTCTGCTTCTTTGTATCTACTGGCAACATCAACTACTGTTAGCGCGTATTTGTATATTTTTCTACGGACAGTATCATGAGGCAGGAATAGTATGTCAGCCTGATGAACTTCATTGGGCACACTAACATCAAAATGTGCAAAGTTGATTTGTCGAGGTGGTGGTAAGTAGATTTGCCATATTGCTTGTTTTGATAGCCAATTTTTGGCAACCTCGCGTGTTACTGATGCCGCGTTGGCGAGTTTATTAATTGTTGAGTTACCTCTCCAGTATCCGATTGGGGAATAATAAATCGCTTGCATTTTTATTTAATTATCCAGCGCCTAATACTAATTTAGATTTCATCGCTGATCTTACTAACCAATTAGCGAGTGACTCCTTAAATGATTTATTTTTTATGGCGCTTAGTGCATGAATTAATTTCACATCCGCGATATGCCTGTCTTGTAGATCTTTACTTCGATAAGCAACATCATGTATGTGACACGCTGCGTCGATAGCGTTTATCGGATACTCTCCCGGTTTTGGTTTAGATTGTTCATCAAGTCTGATATCTAGTCGGGTCCCTGGACCGCAGTAATTGTATCCTGGGAGATGTTTTTCTCCGGGATACTTTGCCCAGGGAGTTCCGGGGAGCTTTCCAAGTTTGGCTGCAATGTCACCTCCGCTAAATTCTCGCTTTTTTTTTTGAAATCTAAATTTTTTTGTGCCACATCGCGTACACTTACCAGAAAGTGCTTGTCTGTTATTTTTTGTTGTAATGGTTGTTAGATCATTCGTAGGGGTTCGTGCCTTACACTTCACACAATATAGATCCATAATTATTATTCTTTATATACAAATGGAAATTACAGATTTTTCTGCGACAAAAAAGAAAGAGCCAGTTAAGCATAATTCAGTGCTACCAAACTCTATCCGCGCGATTATAATTGGGCCATCCGGTTCAGGTAAAACACAGCTGTTGCTGAACTTGATAATGAAGTGGATGAAATGGGATAAACTGTATTTGATAGCTCCATCTGTAGATGATCAACGATGCTATAACGTTATAAAAGATTTTAATGAGAGTGCAAGCGCGCTGAGTAAAGACGGTGAGGATGTTGTTGAATTTATCACTGATATCGAAGAAGCCCCCAGCGTCGAGGATCTTGATGAATCAATTAACAACCTAGTAGTGTATGATGATGTTATGTTGGACAAGCAAAAAAATCCCGCAAGAATATTTTCCCGGGGACGTCACAAAAACACTGATGTGATTTATGTTACTCAGCGTTATACACAAATTCCTAAAGTAATCAGGGATAATTGTAATCTTCTTGCGATATTCAATGGAGTTGATACACATACACTGAGAAATATTCATCAAACCTGGTGTGGTGGCGATATGGATTTAAATAAATTTAAAAATTTCTTCAGTCATGCTCAAAGAAAACCTCACGGATTTGTGACAATAAATTTACACGATCCCAGAACAAGATACCGTATTGGACTTGATACACTATTTGCAACATAAAAATGTTTTTCCTTGGAAACTCATTTCGTAGAGCAGCAGAGGGGATGGACCCGACCCATGGATTTTTCAATAACGACCCCGCCACGGAAACTGTTTCAGATTTATTGAAGTAACCCAAGTTGTCAGTGCAAACTCAACGAGTTTGTCCATGGAAACTCTTCGAGTTTTCGGGGGACATTTTTTTTTGTCCTGTATTCTGAATAGAAGGGTTTATTTCGTCGAAATAAGCCCTCTATCGAGGAATAGTTTCCTGGAGGGGTTTATTGTGCAAAAAGTTTCGGTCTGTACAGCCCCTCTGCTGCTATATTTATAAGTATATAGTCTTTAGAGTAATTCTCCTTAGGCCAGTGCTTGGAGTAATGCTACATTACTCCCTTATATAGATATAACCTAACTTTGCCAGTGCCAAGGTATCTTAGGACATACGATATATATATATCTAAAGTTTCGAGAGTGTCTGCACGTTCTAGTACGGTATATGAACGGCAACCGAAACATCATTTATTTGGTGATGTGGAGGTGGCCGTGGTAGTATGCGTGCTGGAACGTGCAGGCAGGCGATAGTTGTCTTATCTCGCATTCAGAGGTCCTAGGTTCGATACCAAGCAGAAACCCAATATGGAGCGAATTATTGATATGCTTGTTTAGCGGTAAGGTTGGAATAGTCCTAGTACTATTAGTGGTAATTAATGTCCTTACATTCGTCAACCATAGGGATCTTAATATACATCCTCGTAATAAAATATATATATTTATAAGTATATAGTCTTTAGAGTAATTCTCCTTAGGCCAGTGCTTGGAGTAATGCTACATTACTCCCTTATATAGATATAACCTAACTTTGCCAGTGCCAAGGTATCTTAGGACATACGATATATATATATCTAAAGTTTCGAGAGTGTCTGCACGTTCTAGTACGGTATATGAACGGCAACCGAAACATCATTTATTTGGTGATGTGGAGGTGGCCGTGGTAGTATGCGTGCTGGAACGTGCAGGCAGGCGATAGTTGTCTTATCTCGCATTCAGAGGTCCTAGGTTCGATACCAAGCAGAAACCCAATATGGAGCGAATTATTGATATGCTTGTTTAGCGGTAAGGTTGGAATAGTCCTAGTACTATTAGTGGTAATTAATGTCCTTACATTCGTCAACCATAGGGATCTTAATATACATCCTCGTAATAAAATATATATATTTATAAGTATATAGTCTTTAGAGTAATTCTCCTTAGGCCAGTGCTTGGAGTAATGCTACATTACTCCCTTATATAGATATAACCTAACCCTAACCCTATCCCTAACCCTAACCCCTAACCCTAACCCTAACCCTAACCCTATGCCATGTAAAGGCCGAAGATGCGCTACATGTCCATTTTTTAAAGAAACAAACAGTTTCACCAGTCATACGAATAATCAAACTTTTTTAATCAAACAAAACGTATCGTGTGACTCCAGGAATATCATTTATCTAATTTCATGCGATGCATGTGGTAAACAATATGTAGGACAAACCACTCTTACACTTAGAGGTCATTTCACCAGACACCGCTTTGATATAATTCATAAAGAAAATAAATCCATTTCCAATCATTTTAATAGCGATGGACACTCTTTGGATGACTGTTCAATCCTACCCATTGAAATGGTGGCAAATAAGGAAAATCTCACAAAAAGAGAGGCTTATTGGATCAAAAAACTTGGAACCGTTAGCCCTTTCGGTCTTAATTTGCACGAAGAAATGGGAGACATTTTGCCGTTTGTCATCACATATAACACTAAAGCAACTCTTGCCGCCAAATTGATTAGAGAAGCGTACGGCAAAATTTAGATAAATTTCCCTCTGATTTATCATCAAAAGCTCGTTACAGCAAATCGGAAGAACAAAAACCAATGCGACATTTTAATAAGAAACAAAATAAAGAGGTAACGCGATTAATTCTCCCTAGGCCAGTGCACGTGGGAGTTTATAAACTCCCATCCTACCTTTAAAACCTAACCCTAACCCTAACCCTAACCCTAAACCCTAACCCTAACCCTAAACCCTAACCCTAACCCTAACCCTAACCCTGACCCTAACCCTAATCCCTAAACCCTAACCCTAACCCTTACCTAAACCCTAACCCTAACCCTAACCCTAACCCCAAACTCCAAACAACAACAACCTCGAGAACCGAGCTCAAGTCCTACCAAGCGAGCATTAGAAACCAGTTTGTCAACAAGAACACCGAACACGCCGAAGCGCGCCACGTCGACAACATCACGTCTGGTAAAAGCATCGGTGGACGCTCTGAATGTTCTGGTAACTCGAAGGACTCCTTCTCCAGAGCGAGATAGGTCACCAGGCCGACGATCACGGTCCCCAAGCCGCTCACCATCTCCAAGCAGCTCACGCTCCTTGTCACCGTGCTACCCGATACAGACGTATGCCGCCGTGGTTTTATCACCACATAAGTTAACACGGTTTACACGACACCATGGCGACAAAGCGGAATGGAAGCTACCAAGACTAACACAATCAACTGTAATAATTGGCGATTCCAACGCATCAAGAATCAGAAATGAAACAGGTATCAAACACCTTCAAATTGAATCATATCCAGGAGCCAGAATAAATCATTTTCAAACGATTTTCAGAAATTACAAACACCAGGAGAAACCTAAAGAAATAATTATCAACGTAGGTATTAACGACAGGGATAACGACAACACCTGCGTGGTAGCGCAAAGAATGAATGATTTAGTGAAGATAGCTCGATCAACATTCCCAGACTCGGAAATTTACCTAGCTCAAAACCCAGTTTCTAGCGCTATGGATGAAATCAAACCCAACGAAGCTTGGAATATCAGGAAACTTAACGAAAGTTTGATTCAACTCACCGAGGAAAAAGTGAGAATCCTAGATAGCAATATCAGGGGAGGTTGCTTTTTTGAGTCGGATGGGATTCATTGGAGCCCCAGAACAGCCAACAGCATCGTCAATAAGTGGGTACAACAGATCAATCTTTACAAATCGGATTTTCGGCCAATCCAGAAGGACACAGCAAGGTTAACACGGAAACAAAATTGGGTAGCAATATAGTAAACCTAAGCTCTAGGAGACTTTCTATTTCTGAGAGATCACTTTTAGAAAGGGGTTTAAAATTTATTCCAACACCAAAATATATTGATCACTTAGCAATTACGCAACCGGTAAAGGAATTCACTAGAAAATTAATGATCACTAAATTCTTTCATTCCAAAAACAAGATGACTAAGATCCCTTTTACAGAGAAAAGCAATTGGTGCCCACCGCCTTCAACCCTAACGCCATCAATTAGAGAAATAACTGACCGTATGTTTAAGAATGCTGCTAAGATGAAAATCGGAAGAGAAAAACCGAATCTTCCGGCTAATGAGTTAGCGGCTATCAAAACACTTCGCAATGACTCTGAAGTTATTATCAAAAAGGCAGACAAAGGTTCAGCAACAGTTGTCTTAGATAAAACTGATTATATTTGGGAAATAGATCGACAACTGGCTAACTCTAAGCATTACAGTAAATTAGAACAACCTATTTATCCTACTACAAGTAAACAAATAACTAAAATCATACATCGTTTGGCAAACAATAAGTACATTAGTAAAAAGCAAATCCAGTACTTGACACCAGCTGAAAACCCCAGGCCAAGGCATATTTATACTTTACCTAAAATTCACAAAAGCCCTGAATCATGGTCTATTCCATTTAAAATTCCACCAGGAAGACCAATCATATCTGATGTTGGGAGTGAATCATATCGTATTTCGGAATATATAGACTCATTCCTAGCACCATTAGCCGCTAAACACTCGTCCTATCTCAGAGATACGGCGGATTTTTTGGAGAAAATTAGACAGATTCAAATCCCTTCCAACAGCTTTCTTGTCACTTTAGATGTAGAAAGTATGTACACAAATATTGACAATAAGGATGGATTGAAGGCGGTGTTCAACAGTTTTAAAGCAAATGCAAACCCTGGTAGACCAGATTTAGAAATTTTGGAACTTTTGAAACTTTGTTTAGAAAACAATGATTTTGAATTCAATGGTAACTGGTTTTTACAAATTTCAGGAACAGCAATGGGTAAGAAATTCGCCCCGAGTTATGCAAATATTTTTATGGCAGAGTGGGAAAAAGAAGCATTCAAAAGTTGTGAACTTCTTCCTTTATCATATTTCAGGTTCCTGGATGATATTTTTCTAATTTGGACTTATTCCAGGGAAGATTTTGATCATTTTATCCAAATTTTAAATAATTTCCATCCATCCGTAAAGCTAAAAGCTACACTTAACGACACCTCTGTCGATTTTCTAGATACAACCGTTTTTAAAGGACCTATGTTTGGAAATACCGGAATTTTAGATACAAAGGTATTCTTTAAGTCAACGGATACACATCAGTTACTTCATATATCTTCTTTTCACCCTAAGCACACCTTTAGGGGGATCTTAAAATCTCAAATTATTAGATTTGACAGAATTAGTTCCAGGGAGGAAGATTTTCAGAGGGCTACAAACACACTGTTTAGAGCTTTAAGAGCACGAGGGTATTCAAAGCGATTTCTTCGACAAATTAAGAACAATACCTTAAAAAATTTGGATACAAAACAACATGTAGTAGCAAAAGCGAAACCATGCAATAGCAGTCGCTGCTGCACTTGTCCCTTTTTTAAGGAAGCAGAACATTTCAAAAGTCCTCAGTCTAATCAAACATTTTTTATTAAGCAAAATCTTTCATGCAATTCTAAAAATGTTATATATCTAATCACATGTAAAAAATGTGGCACACAATATGTAGGACAAACCAGTCTTACATTAAGAGACAGATTCACCAGACACAGATTTGATATCAGGCATAAGGTAAATAAATCTGTCTCTAACCATTTTAATACCTCAGACCATTCCATGAACGATTGTTCGATCACGCCAATTGAATTTGTAGAGAATCAAGAAAATCTAACGAAAAGAGAATATTATTGGATTAATAAACTAAAATCATTAATGCCCAGTGGTCTGAATTTACATGAAGATTCTGAAAAACTAATCCCGTTTGTCATTACATATAACACGAAAGCAACACAAGTGGCCAAACTAATCAAAGAAGGGTATAGTGAAATTCAGCAAAGATTCCCTGCCATATTTTCCCATAAATTAGTTACCGCTTATTGCAGAAATAAGAATTTAGGTGACTTCATTGTCAGAAGTAAGTTAAGGAGCGGAAGTAATTCTCCCTAGGCCAGAGCTAATTAGGGTCCTCAAACCCTAATCCTAACTCTAAAACCTAACCCTAACCCTAAACCCTAAACCTAACCCTAAACCTAACCCTAACCCTATCATTTTTTGGTGATGTGGAGGTGGCCGTGGTAGTATGCGTGCTGGAACGTGCAGGCAGGCGATAGTTGTCTTATCTCGCATTCAGAGGTCCTAGGTTCGATACCAAGCAGAAACCCAATATGGAGCGAATTATTGATATGCTTGTTTAGTGGTAAGGTTGGAATAGTCCTAGTACTATTAGTGGTAATTAATGTCCTTACATTCGTCAACCATAGGGATCTTAATATACATCCTCGTAATAAAATATATATATTTATAAGTATATAGTCTTTAGAGTAATTCTCCTTAGGCCAGTGCTTGGAGTAATGCTACATTACTCCCTTATATAGATATAACCTAACCCTAACCCTAAAACCCTAACCCTAACCCTAACCCTAACCTAACCCTAACCCTAACCCTAACCCTAACCCTAAACCCTAACCCTAACCTTACATTCGTCAACCATAGGGATTTTAATATACATCCTCGTAATAAAATATACATATTTATAAGTATGTAGTCTTTAGAGTAATTCTCCTTAGGCCAGTGCTTGGAGTCATGCTACATTACTTCCTTATATAGATATAGCCTAACCTTAATCATTCATCGTGAGCTGTGAATATTTTTGCTAATCGTCTGGATGTTATCAGATAACAGCACTCAGATGTTAAGGAATAATATTAAACTTTTCACCAAACTTTGAGTGTCATTATGTGTATGGCAATCTCGTGCTCCATCTATATGTTGATAAATCCAGATATTAATCGTGTAGTTGATAAATCCGGATATTAATCATATTTGTTGATAAATGTACACATTATTCGTATAAGGTGGTAAAATCCATGCATGGATCGTATACGATTTGTAATATTTGAATTATGCATTTGTCGTATCCGTTGATATACGATGCCATCCATTTTGTTCATTAACTTTCTGTGCACGTGTAGGGTACGGTTTTCTGTTGTCTCAGTTAATCCTTGGAGTAAGGGTCTGAGCTAGGGTGTCAGAGATTCAATTAGCATTGACTTTTATTATAAATAAATATCAAATTCACGTGCTTTTGTTATGTTCATTTGCTAGTTGTAATTTTAGTATCTTCGTCCTGTTACAATAATTTATAAATTCTTTATAATAATAGAATACAGAAAAAAAATATGCATTTTCTCGGGGAGTATAGCATGATTGTTTGCTTGAAATGGGGGAAATCAACAGTAACTGAGTCAAAGCTCAGCAATATTATGAAGTACGCATCTTAATATAACACTTTATTAAAACATCACGTGCTTATAATTACGTGTTACCTGTACAATGTTAATAAAACAAAGTTATAAATTCCGATTGAAAATGGGACATTTTTAATATTATTGTCAAGGTGGAATATCCTGAATCGACGAATGACATCAATAGTCCGTGGGACGTGTGGAACTTCAAATGACGTTATTTATTACGCAATATACTTGCACGGTGTGGCTACTGTGTTATTGGGTTCGTCTTCAATCTTTGATGGCAAGGCTCGATAATATTCCAAATTTGAGTGCCATTATTCATGCACATGAGTTACAAAATAATCCAAGGTGCTGCGAGATGGGGAAAAGATGTTTATCATGTAACGATAAATTTGTTGTCAAAGAACGTTTTACATGTTTCAAGGTAAGTAGATCTGTTTCGACATTACTGGTAGCGGAGACCAACCGGGTTGGGCCGCATTTCATATTTGAAACTTTCACCCTAAAATCTGTTCAGTCTATCGGCCGCCCGCTAGTAATTAATAAAATTTATTTCAACTGACCTTTGCATGCGGATATTGAGTAAAATCCACATTTTTTCTAATTATAGCATTAAATCCTTTAGGACACATTTTTTTTCTTCTCATTAATCCTTGTCATAACAGAACACCTGTGCATCCATCATTTACTATCCTTTTTAAATTACAGACGCATGCGTGGAAAACAGCATGATCCCAAGGCAAGAGTAACGCTTAAACTTTCTAGCGAAGACTTTATCACTAGAAAATGACTAATACTAACAACAGAAATGCGCTTAAGTCGTGTCGTTGCTTTTGCCTTGTGGTGAGGTTGCGGCAACAATTTAAAAAGGCCAGTAAATGATAAACAGGTGTGATGTTCTGACAGGGATTAACATTATAAAGGTGAGTGCTCTAAAGGATATAATACTATGGATCAAAAGAAGAGGCATTTTAGTTACCATCTGCATACAAAGGTCAGTTGAAATACTTGCTTGCGAGCGTCCGATAGTCAGAACTGATTGGATGGTGAAAGCTTCAATATGACAGACAACCCGGCACGGTTGGTCTCCGCTACCAGTAATGTCAAAGCGGAGATCTACTTGTTGGTCTAGTATAAAGGTCAGTATAAATAAATGGACGCCTCAGTTAGTGCTTTAGGTACTCTAATGGAAATCTCTTGTATTGCACATTTTTGCATTACCTTTTGTAGTGATGTATTTTGTTCCATACTCAATACGTTATTTTCAAACAAGAGAGTATACAAGACAATACATCCGTCCGCAGAATTTGATTTACCGACCATGCAACGTCGAGGTAATTACAATGGGTGGGACCACTACATATGAAACGTAGAAGCATCTGGTATAATACAATTTGTTTGATATAGTACTTATGATGTAATTGTGAGGCAAGAGAAATTAATTTAAAGGCTTATGCGCGGAATCACTATCAGCTTGTATATCATTATCGCCCAAAGTATACCGACAATATGTAGACATACAAAATGAAGACAGAACATGTCAAATTCCATCCAATTTTCTACTGTTCTACCTCCAACACCATTAAAGTCCACGGAAGTGACATTTGTCAAATTAAAATCTAGGGCAAGACGATCTTCTGTGCCGGAAGTGAAAAACTTTGTTAGCCATTTATAAATCTAATCACCTGTAATTAGAGCAAGGGGCATATTAAAAGTAGTAAGGAAGAAATAAATATGTAAAATGGTGGTTACTCACATTATAAATACCCTAGTACTAGGGAAGAAATAAAGTGTAAATTGGTGGTTACTACATATGTAGAGAATATGCAGGAACATGAAGAATCAGAGCTGTTTTTACTAAATAAATCATAACTGACTATGCTACAGGTGTCTTAATTGGGCTAATAATACAGTAATAGGCAGACTTCCACAGTCTGAATAGAAATAGACTGATATACTTCATATAGAGATACATTTTATAAGATTCTAATAGAAGGTCAATTATGTGCGGATATAGGTAACTCACTCCATAAAAACTGAACAAAGTTGCTCGAGTTTCTTTATCTTCTGCATAGGGTGCAAGCAAGTCCCTTGTTCAAAGATCTCGGCAGGCATTGTTTTCCAGCGATTGTATGAAAATTACCAAGGATTTTAGTATGTCTTCTGCCTCAAAAGGTATGCTTTCCGGTAGTAAATAGACTGCTTCTCTGATCCAATTGCTTAATTTGGTATACCAGAAACCAATTTAGTAGCTCCGAGAAATCGATTTTCATGTTTTGCCGAATCGGCAATAGTAAATGAAGAAAAGAAAGTTCATATTCATATTCTGGCGAATAGAAGTCAAATACATTGAGTTGGATTATATTTTTAGAAAGCGTACATCATTTTCTTCAAGTGCCCTGTACGCCTTGAAACAGAATTTTAACTATGTAATGACTGCACCAATAACAATTTGATGCTAAAGGAATTCCATGATGACGATGATATATGGAAAAATCTAAATAAATTTTACCGGAAAATTTACGTGTGTTTTTAGGGATTAAAATTTACTACTCATAAATCATTCCAACATGATGCGAGATGGCTCAAATATACCATTATGACTGACGACACAGATTTTATCTAAAGATTTTTTATCGGTACTTGTAAAATACGATTCATTACTGGAAAATTTACATTTGTATGAACTATTCAAGATGCAAGTTCATCCATACAAGCTCTTTTCTGAGATTAGGTAAAATAGTTTATTAATTTGTCATTTTAGAAATGTTTTAGTTTTCATAATAGCATGTATTCAGTAAAAGTAACAGAGATTTTAAAAATATTGTTTTAGTGTTTGCATGAGTCATGATTTAGAAAGAGAAGCTATTCAAAGTCGCGTTGTGCTGCTCAGGAATTGGTCAATAGCAATTAACCCTAACTGCTCCATTTAGTTTACAAGAAGTATACAACGAATGTGAAATGAACGAAGATGAAGCATACTCAGTTGCGTCATGTTAATTGTTAATGGACTTCGTTGACGTTTTCAAAGCGATAACTTACATTATTGTTTGCAAGCTAGAAATTAGGACTTCTGAACAATATATTTTAAAATTGTTGATATTTATAGTGATTAAGCAAAGTATGCATGTTGACGTGTTAATCATTCTTGCAACTTATTGAAGAGATAGAGGGGAAAAAATAAATGATTCTTTTCAGCGATGCTTAATGAAGCACAAATTGTACCGGAAAAAAAACAATCAGCCTCAACTGCTTCACATTGGAACCATTGTCATCTAAAGAAATTATAACATATTTGATTATAGTCAGAATATTGTACTTGAAATTTTAAGAAAGAAAACAAGCTCACATTGTCTGGTTAAGGAATCGATAATAAATTGGGGAAGTAAACTTCGAATGTAAACTATTATGATTAAGAAATAAAACATAGGCAACATTATATGTTCTTATCACTGTTGAATATATTATGAAACCTTCTGATCATATTTTCAAGGCTGTATCAATAAACGCTGTATTGTAATAGCATTAAATATACGGAGAAAATTAATAATAACAAATATTTAGCCAATACAAATTTAGATCGACACATACGATAGAATTGTATAATTATAATTTCGTTTTGGACTTCAATTGCTAAGTCTTGTCAGTCTTCATGTTGGCAACCCAGCTTTTTTTCAAAAACACCCGACATTTGACACTTGATGCGAATGTCAGAATTTGTACGTTATGAGTTGATGTAGTATGTACCCTATGAGTTGATATAATATGTACCTTATGATATTGCTGCCAGTGTGGATATAGCCATGAAAAAAGTATATAATATGACGGCACCAACTTCGTCAGCTTTGTGAGAAGTGGCGAGACACAAAAGCAAAAGACTGAAGCAAGAGGCTTCGTGACTACAGCGAGGGATTCCTAATGTAGGCAGATGTTAAGGGACAGCTGAACTTCCCAAGGGGCATGGGTGACACCAACTTCAGATGTGATATTGTACTTTTTCACCCATTTACAATATAATTTTCTAAATTGGAACTGATGAAAATGAAACATTATCTTGTAATAAATATTAGCTATTTATTGTTAATTTCATATAACATCCATATATTAAATGTGATAATACCTCAACACTATGCAACGTTTTATGTTGCTATTTTTTGGGGGGGCTCACGAATAACAACTGTGTACTTCGAATGACACAGTCACGCCTAAGTCCTCATAAATATATTTGTACTAATGCATTGCATTTAAACATTTACGCGTGAATTATATTGAAAAATTGAGACGTTGCTTTTTTTACTTTAAAGGAAATTATTGGGTGAGAAAAAGAATTTATGTTGGGTTTTGGACCGAGACAAGAAAATCCCAGTCTCTGGGTTACATTATATATCTCCCCCTCGGCAAGCCTCGTGGTGAGACAAATAATGTAACCCCTTGACTGGGATTTCCTTGTCTCGGTCCAAACCCCAACATGGTTTCTATATGTGGTCAACAGACACCAAGCAGGAGATTCTGTCTGAACTTACTTTGTCATGGGAAGCAAGGATGGAGGTGACCCATGAGAAGTTGCTCAAGTATAAGCCACACATCCACGAGTGCCAAGAATAAGGATGGAATGACTGGAATCTACCAGTGGAAGTAGGATGCCGTGGTTTCAAAGCACATGCCTTTAGGCGTGCATCGTGAGTCATCAGGCTTACGGGACCAAGACGCAGGAAATTTAGTTATCGATGTTAGCACAAAGGCTGACGAATCATTACACTAGATTTGGCATAGACAGACGCGATAGAAAAGCTGAGTCCGATCACCTCTGAATGAGTTGTGGGTTTGCTCCGAACCGTTCAAGGAAAGGGAATCGCCACCTGATGATGTAACCGGCCGCAGTTCAGAACATAGTGGATTAGTTTTCTTATTGGATAAACTAGCGTGAAAGTGTTTGAAACACTTTTCTTCGCTACCTTTTTGAAATTATTATTTTGTTTCTTTCCGTTTTATACCCAAGTATTTGGTGAGTGTTGTTTTATTTTAATGCATTTTTTAGCAATCTATATTTATTCTAATTTTTACCGACTTGGTTGGAATTAAATAAACCATTCTTCGGATCTGTTACTGTTTTAAAGGGAATATCCTGGGGAGAAGATGCACTGATTGCATTACAAACTGGATCAACATTCTGAAAGCTATTAAATAACTCCAGTTAGATCTTGGTGAGTCCATTCAACAGTTTATTATTTACTATTTTGTTTGATCATTGATTTCTTCTTGATGGCAGAGATCTGACATAAGACAGTTAATATTAATGAATGTGTACCCTATTGCCTATAACATTTTCTTCAATATGTATCGTATTAAATTCAACGATATCTTAGCCTGCGGGCACTATAACTGATCATGGAATGTTTCCGAGTAAGGTGAGTTGCTTTAAAGATTATTTTGACTAGAAAACACGAGGATAGAGATGAGTTGTGATTGATGTGTAAAGGCGAGCGCCTTAGACCACTAGGCCACCAGTGTCACGAGCTGGATTTAGAAGAAATGCCCCAAAGAATTATAAAGTCGGTATTTTTTATAGTCACTTGGAAGAGGAATTCGAAAAGGTTTGTATTAGTTGCAGTTTCATCTGGTATAAAACGTTTAATTCAAATTCATCTTTGGTATTTTCGGTGACTGGTTAAAAACGTTTTTCTTTTCATTTCTGCATGGCAATTATTATGCCAGGTGTTATATTTATCTTATGTGGACTGATCGGCGTGTAACATTCAATCGTCACATTGTACTGAATACAAATATTGAAAGTAAATGCTACTTAATTTGTTCCATTGCTAGTGATTTTCTCCGTATCTATTTAGACTGCGATTTAAAACGTAGAAAAGGTATGTCGCGGTAAATATCATAGCAGATCTCTCACAAGAAGTTGTCACAATTTTTTAACTCTGTACAGATGAATTTATTGCTGGCAGTTGTATATCTGAAATATGTAACAGAACATATTCCTTAAGATTACTACTATATACAAGATACGTAATACCACATATTCCTTATGGATACTACTATATACAAGATACGTATTCCTTACGGTTACTACTATGTATCAGATACGTAATACCACATATTCCTTACGGATACTATTATATATCAGATACGTATTACCACATATTCCTTGCGGTTACTATTATGTATCAGATACGTATTACCACATATTCTTTACGGTTACTACTATGTATCAGATACGTAATACCACATATTCCTTACGGTTACCACTATATACAAGATACGTAATACCACATATTCCTTACGGATACTACTATATAAATGCCACATATTCCTTACGGTTACTACTATATATAAAATACGTAATACCACATATTCCTTACGGTTACTATGTATCAGATACGTAATACCACATATTCCTTACGGTTACCACTATATACAAGATACGTAATACCACATATTCCTTACGGTTACTACTATGTATCAGATACGTAATACCACATATTCCTTACGGTTACTACTATAAGATACGTAATACCACATATTCCTTACGGTTACCACTATATACAAGATACGTAATACCACATATTCCTTACGGATACTGCTATATAAATGCCACATATTCCTTACGGTTACTACTATATATAAAATACGTAATACCACATATTCCTTACGGTTACTATGTATCAGATACGTAATACCACATATTCCTTACGGTTACTACTATGTATCAGATACGTAATGCCACATATTCCTTACGGTTACTACTATATATAAGATACGTAATACCACATATTCCTTACGGTAACTACTATGTATCAGATACCTAATACCAAATATTCCTTACGGTAACTACTGTGTATGATATGCGAAAGTACACACATTCCTTATTGCTACTACTGTGTGTAAGATACGCAAGTCCACACATTCCTTATGGGAAGCCATCTGTATGGATATGTTTAAGATACGTAATTGCATCTGCAGAATAAAATCTACTGTTTACCAGTTGGTTTTTACGCACATACCATGTACACGTTAGTATCGTTACTTACATGTTTTAACCCACGCTGCAAGCCAATATTTGACATATAGTTTTATGTTGAAATATACACCAAGACCTCGAGCAATGATCGATAATTAATTTTACCTACCATAAAGTCAGCCATTATTTGGTGTTTTAGGGCACGCCAACGCTCTAAGAGTTATAAAGTGCAGAGGCAAGTAGAGTAATGAGCCTTACTCAAGGACACACAACGCTAGCTGACCAGGGGTGATACGATGGTGGAAGTCCAACCCACACTCTCTGATCACTCATCTTTGACTTTTAACGTCAGTGATTAACGAGAAATTAATTAACTTTGTCATAGTTTGAGTTGATACATCAGTTCGTCTTCCTCTATCATCATCGTCGATCTTACGACAAAACGGTTCTTCACTTTTCGATACATTTGGAAAGAATACTATACTTTTGTTTTTTTATTGGAACATCTTTCTAGTTATATTCACAATAAACCATAGAGTATAACAAAGTAGTCATGATACTTCAATGAAGAGGAGATAGTATCCATTCTTTGTTTTTATTACATGACAATTTAATTACACGTCATTGATATGGGATACAATACTGATTTCCAATTTGTATTTCGGTGTCACACACGAAAAATATTCCAAACCGCATGTTATTACTAAAGCTGTTTACCATATGCATACATTCGAATAACACTCGTCAAGATTTTGTAAATCGTTATGACTGAGTGCTTTCAGAAATGTTTTTTTTTTTTTTGTGTTAATGGAGAAATAATTTCAATGGCTTGTGAGATTTATCTAAAGAGAGAAGGTAAATTAGTACGGCCAATGAGGTCCACACTGGAGTGGATTAGGAGTTAGGGTGGATACACTGGAGTGGATTAGGAGTTTGGGTGGATACACTGGAGTGGATTAGGAGTTAGGGTGGATACACTGGATACACTGGAGTGGATTAGGAGTTAGGGTGGATACGCTGGATTTTACTTTTCGAAATTCCTTCCTTTATCTTGAATTCTGTGTCTATTAGGTAAATAACTTTTCAATTAAGAACGTAATGGACTCTAATTTGTATAATGTCATCTGGTTTTAAGCTTTTAATAAGGCTATTTAAAGACTAAGCAATTATTAAAGTTGTACTTTGGTCTTTGTAAAGTATAAAAAAAAATGAATAGTTTGCCCCGCCGGTAGTATTATATTGAGATATATATATATATATATATATATATATATATATATATATATATATATATATATATATATATATATATATATATATATATGAAATGAGTTATACCCTCTCATCCATAACAAGGTGATTTTCGGTAACAGAAAAGATCAATTTCCTTTTGCTGAGATACAATTACAGTGATTTTGCTTCTTACACAAAATACATTTAAATATAATATAGCTCACTGGTAACGTCGTATGGACTAGATTTCCAATACATTTCCCATTTATTTATAAAATCAATATATTTCATGGGCAGTTTGGAAGCAGAGTTCGGAAAGGTTTCTAGGCGTTTCAGTGACATCTGGTATCAACCTTTTTCTTTGGATCTTTACAATTTTTATTTGTGAATAACACATGTTGTTGGTATTGTCGGAATTTTGTCTATTGTGCGTATTATGTGATATATATGTTACGATTGCTGTCTGTGCACTGTCGCGGGTGCAGAAATAGTATCATGTTGTGTTGAACATAAATTTATACATTTATAAAAGAGTTTAACCTCAAAAGGTGGTTACTGTAATTTACAACATCATAAAATATGAATCAATGTACATATCCCAACTGCAAAAATGAATTTCAAAATATGCATTTGTGATATAACTTTTTCACCTGTACAACTGACATAGAAATAAAAGTTGAAATTAATTTCTATGTTGACGCTTACGTAAAAATAGATATATAATCGATGCACACAATTGCTTAATGATTTAAAGTTTGAGACTGCTTTAATTAGTTTGATATGTGCCCATTAATTAAGTACGGTGTGATTACACCGAAGACTGTCAGACTGTCCCTTGTAAAAGGTTTTCTAAATCAAAATTTTACTTACATATGTACAGATGGTCTCCAGAAAATAAATCCGCAAGTTCCAGCAAGCTAGGAATTTATCTGCTTATTCCTTCTGAATATTAATATGTTCGCATTTACGTATGACTAGAACCAGGTAGAACATCCTTAAATTGGAATAAACTTAATTAATTACTTAATTAAGTGCTATCCCTGGATTCCTATAGAAGCATGCTTGATAATAGTAGGCACAATTAATATTTTAATACAAAAAATACTATCATACAGATTAGAGAATTTTTAATTCTTACTCTACGGAGATTCGAACCCAGGTACGTGGGTAAACGGCATCCATCCATATATATATATATATATATATATATATATATATATATATATATATATATATATATATATATATATATATATATATAATGAAGTATTAGAAAGGGGATACATGATAAATACAGACTAGTGTTTGTCTCGACATGCGGGATTCTTTTGAGGTGAGAACGTAAAGGTTTAAATTTTATTAAGACCCGATCGATATCTATTGATCCAAAGTGTTTGCTAAAGCTATAATTTTCTCTTTTTAAAATGTTTGTATAAGTGAATATTGTAATGTGGTTTTCGTAAAGGCCCTTTATATGGTGTGCTGTATGGACTTCTTCGCAAAGTGCTGTATGGGCCTTTTATGTGAAGTCGCGAAATAATCCTTTTAGCGCAATGTTGTTGTGGATATGAAAGTTTTGAACTGCATAGTTTGTAAAGAAAAGAAAAGTATTTTAGAACAGAGTAGAAAGTTCAAAAAACATTTTTCTTGTGAGTTATAAGACAAACAAATTCATGAATTAAATACTAATTAATGTTCATAGTTTATACAATATCGGTTTCGAATTCAAAGTATATTGTCAGATGGAATCTAATATCGTTGTGGTTAGTTTTATTTTGATTCCATCATTCGTCTGGATTCCGCTGCTTTCGTCTATAGTTCATGCAATCCTTAAATTTGATTAATGCTTGAAAGTTTCAGATTCTGTAGAGCCATGAACCATTTCTGCGATTGGACGGCATGTTTACACTGACGATTAACAATAAATAAGTATATATATTATTTTGAATATGAGGCCAAATAACCGGATGGACGGAGACTCAAAGTTTTAATCTCTGTCACAATGCCGTTTTCCCTTTCTTGTCCAAATTCTGAAAATTACTGCTTTTGAATTCTACCTATGTCCTGAGGTTCCATGGAAATGGATGTATGGCTTGACAGTACCATATGACATTTTCTTCTCTAGATTGCCTTATTTCAATCCAAACGTACCCTTGAAAATATTTCCTTCTTTTTTTTTCTTTGATAGCAATTTTGGTATGGAATTAGTGAAAATATATATCAGTTGTGATACTTTATACTGAGACACATTCCGTTGTTCAGTGATTTTTAGAGACCAGCGGCGTGTATTTTGTTGTTTAATTTGTTCTTTTTGTTGTTGTTTTGTTTGTTTGGTTGACTTTCTTTTCAAGTCCATCATCATTCCAGATTGGTACTGCTCTTGGCTGTTTTGCTCTTCTTTTGGATGATGTGCCGGTTCTGGAATTCAGACATGATAATTATGGTAAACATGGACGGTAGATCTCCCTTCCCATCGGAAAGTCGATACAAATATCCGATGTATCCAATTATAAATAGACATTATCGTCAAATATGGGAGAAATGCAACCAAACGATCAATGATGAATCAATTTACAAACTGACCAGAGATGTTGATGAAGTTATTGATGCTTTAAGACGTTCGAAGATCATCAAAGTGGACCTCTACTCACCATCTTCGTTTACAGCATATAAGTGGATGCTAATCCTAGAGGGTGGACAGCAAGCTCTTTTCAAGCCTGCGCTAACGTGAGTTTGTACGCTTTTGTAGAATGATAAGTAAATGCATTTGTAATATATATATATAGTTGAGGCTATATAAGTTAAAAATCGTATGTTTTTATTTTCCTGAAACACGTTGTTATCTATTTTCAATAAAGAGGCCCCGAGAGGCCGAGTGGTCTAAAGCGCTCTCCGTTACGGATCACTGCCATCTCACCTCTTTCTGCGTGGGTTCGAGTCTCGGATTCGGCTAATGTGGGTATGTTAGAAAGATTCCCAGTAGCTTCTCGAGGGTCCGTGGTTCTTTCCGTGGTTTTCCAGGGTTCTTCCTCCACCATTAATACTGGCCGCCATGTATAGCCTATGGTGTGCTGAAAAATGGCGTTAAACCCTACAACAACAACAACAACAACAACATCAATTTAGTATGTGGACAATTGAGACTCAATTTCCCGGCACTCATATTACATACAATATTTCTACATTCTAATTTGATATTATATAATGACTGAAAGTGTGCGATAATGTCATGTCTCTTAGATTCAACGTACACGACTTTATTTCAAAGCCACACTGTTTAGGTTCACAAAGAGACACGTATACAATTAAACGTTTTAGTGTCACAAAAAAATGCAGTCTTTGCGTTTGACTCTCACAAATCCTACTTGAACTTTTTGTAAATCAGGTGGCTTCTGAAGATTATGTGCACGTCTGCTTGTACTTATCCTACACCCTTAGTGGACTAGTTTAGGGAGGTGAAGGGATAGACTGATTTTTTTGAGCAGTTTGACAATTAAACAGCCTAAGTCATATCCGGATTATTACTGATTTAATTCGAACAAACCAAATGTTTTCAACGGTGAGCATTATGTCATTAAATTAAATATCTCATTTAATAGTTATCCTCTCTATGGGTCTTCTTTTTAATATATTGTTTTGACTGTGCCCAATGGTAGGCTAGCGATAGTAGTGAAGTGGGGCACCCTACGTACAATGGAAATTCCACTCAAAACAGCCCTGGGTCACTCTACGTACAATGGAAATTTAACATGGCGAAAAATCGTGGGTCACTCTACGTACAAGGGGAATTTAACATGGGAATAAATCGTGGGTCACTCTACGGACAAGGGGAATTTAACATGGGAATAAATCGTGGGTCAATCTAGCGTCAAGGGAAATTGAATATAGGATTTTTTTAAAAAATAAAAAAAAATAAAAAATTTTTTTTAAAAAAGGGGTAGGCAATTCAAAGACTATCTCTTTTCGAGATATATGGGGGCCCTGAAAAGGGCCTTTGGGTTTTCTTCTTCTAATTTCTTCTTTTCCTCCACCAACTTCTTATTTTATCTCCAACACTCTTTCTCTTCTTTTTTTTCTCCTTCTCTTCTTTCTTCTCTTCCTCCTCCTCCTCTTCTTTCTTCCTCTTCTCATTTTCCTCTTCTTTTTCAATTTTTTCGTTCCATGTTCTTATTCTTATCTTTTCCTCTTCATCCTCCTTCTCCTCCTTTATTTCTTTCAACAGATCACTGATGATTACCTTCATTTTTCGTAAATTGTTTATCTCCATCTTCACTCGATGGGGACTATATGAATAGTGATCCTCGTTTAGGTTAACCAACATTTGCTCTATCATTCCTAAATTGTCGAGGACGTTTTGCAATTTTTCCATTTTGTCCATTTGGTTAGAAGCCATCTTCTTTGTATTCTTTGCAGAATGGTTTGAACAACGAGCACTGTGGGTTCTTATACGAAAAGCGCGAACGTGAAGGAAAACATCCCCCTAAAACATAAAATGGATCTTACCTAGATGATGACCCAACATCGCGCGTACGTGAAGGAAAACATCCCCCTACTTTCTCATTTCATATAATAAAACCCTAACTATACTCTTCACATACGCTAAGAAACCCATAATCTACTATTCACACTAACATACCTGAGCTCTTACAAACACAAACACACAAACACACAAACACATACACTTCCACTATTAATAAAGAGTTAGTGTTTATTTTCACACTACTCTACCTACACACATTGGCAAATCTATCGTTATTTCTTTTCTAGAGTATTGGGTAGCCCTGAAAAGGGCTGTTTTGTTTGGAACTTCATGGACACCTGGTTAATGGTGGCACCTTCCAGGCCTGGCGCCACATACACATCTTATCCCCCAGTTACTTTTTACCTTTTGGGGGCAGAGAGCAGAGGCAGGATATGTCGCTTCAGAATCCCAATTTTCGCTCTCTGGGATTTTGAAATTTCTTCTCTCCTTTTCCTCCTCCTCTTCTTTGTTTCTTCTTTCCTCTTTATATCTTCTTTCTTCTTCTTCTTTATATCTTCTCTCCTCCTCTTCTTTCTTTCTTCTTTCCTCCTCTCTTACCCTTCCCTCCTCTACAATGGCTTCCGCGGCCAGTTCATTTAATATGCGCCTGGCATATTCCAGATGCACATGAAGCTCCAACAGTTTCTCAAGTCTCGTGTTCATTCTTCTGGCTGTGTTGATCAATCAACAAGGGTAGCTGGACTGCCGAACGAGTTTCAATTTATACTGAAAGCGCGTACGTGAAGGAAAACATCCCCCTAATAACATAAAATTCATCTTACCTAGATCATGACCAAAAAAACAACAACGCGCGGACCTAAAAGAAACACTCACTTACTTTTTATGCTACCCATCACTATTTTAAAATTTTTTTATAAATCACTTCAATAGACTATCCACATACGCAAAGCAATTCAATCTAACTCCAAATATACACCTCTAACACTAAGAAAAGATATCATTTTAATCTACTATCCTCACCAACATACCTGAGCTCTTACTAACACACTAACTCAATCACTTCCACTATTAAGAAAGAGTTAGTGTTTATTTTCACACTACTCTACCTACACATACATTGGCAAATCTATCGTTACTTCTTTTCTAGAGTATTGGGGTAGCCCTGAAAAGGGCTGTTTTTTTTTTGGTTTGCTATGGCATTCTTTTTTAGTTTCTAAGAATGCGATGTCCTCTGAGGATAGACTTTCTGGCGATAGGTCTGCTTCTTCGGAAAGAGAAGAAGAACTCTTTGGTGTCGATACGACAATCGACAAAGCCTCTGTCAGGTTCAGGTTGCTGCTGCTGCTGCTGTTGTTGTTGTTGTTGTTGTTGTTGTTGTTGTTGTTGCTGTTTTTGAAGTCTGTACTTCTCTGTCCATTCTTCTTTCTCCCTGTTCACTTCTTCTCTGAAGAGCTCTTCTATCAGGTCTTCAGTGATTTTTAACATTCTCACATTCTCTATTTCTTCTGGCTTCGGTATCAGACTGTGTCTGACCCTATGCAAATTCACGTAGGCTTCGTTGAGCTTAGCTAGTTTGGAGCACATCTTCGTAGGAGGATGAGTCGACAATGGATGGTTAGACTGGAAACAACCCGGTTCTTAAAGTGAAAGCGCGGACGTGAAGGAAAACATCCCCCACACGGTTTTCGAGTCGCAACGTTCATGAGAGGGATAGTAAGAAATGAAAGAGCATCAATTCAACATTCTTATAGCTAAACAAAAGACAAAGGCATTTTTTCAAAACACAACATTTTTTATTCAAAAAATCACTTAACACTAAACAGCAACATTTTTAACAATAATACAACATGATAACATCAAACAATTTTTTTCAAATCACAAACATTTTTTCTTCAAATACAATCTACTTTAAACAAGGCTGACAACGTTGTGAATGAAATTGTGATTTCCACTGTTGGAAATCATTAGGCCATTGATGGACACTACGTTTCCTAGCTTGAGACAAAAGATAAGCATAATGGTCACAAAACCATCGATCTACTTTCACATCGTTTCTAGCAGAAGAACGAGGATCAAAATGAGTCACTAAATGTTCTAAGGAATAGCCCAGGCTGCGATGATGCAGAAAATACACACAGTACTGTCCACACACCAAGGAATCTGTGCCTTGTAATTTCACGTTATTGAATCGGGTGGTTTGAGCATTTCTTCTCATAAAGTCGATGATATCGTCTTCCAAAGGGGGCAATCCGTACGAATCGAAATATTCCACACATCCTTCTTGAGGAAAGTAGACGGCTACCCAGTGGGTTCCTGGGAGATGACTTTCGTCCGTGTTGATCACGTAAGCTTGATGGTCTTTAGGTTTGCGATGAGGGAGTTCATCTTTAGCACAGACGACAGGATTCCAAGAAGCCGTATACGAACTATGGTTCAAAAGGTAATAAAGTTCCCAGGTATCCATTGATTTGTGTTTTTTTTCTTCTTCACAGGTAATAATAAGTCGTCAATTCGATCCTGACTTTTTGCTTGAAAATGTCTGACGAATAAACGGTTATTCGTTCTGTTTCCTCACTCTGATTCAGGAGAGCTTCGATACGATGGATCTCTTGAGTGGTTAATGGTGGACAAGAATGTTCACGCAAGTCTTTATACCACTGGTGCAACACGTCTTTGTTTGAGATGAGACTCCAAGCTTCGTCCAGATACTCGTCCAATTTTTCTTCTTGACTCAACATCAGGCATTTATCGTGTTGAATTTGACTGGGATGATCGTTTTGACATCCATAACAATTTTTCTTGATCAATTCCGTCATTTTGTCGACCAAGTGTTTGGCAAAACAGGAGACTAAATGAGCTTCTTGTTCTGGCCATCTCGACTTCATCATGACAATTTCTTCGTCTTTGTCTTGGGATTCTCCTTCCACGGTCTCCTCACATTTCATGTCCAAAGTTTCTTCACTAGGTAAAGAGGGATAACAGTCTTCCATGGCTTCTAGTAATCTAGAATGACTTCTCTCAAACTGTTGATTTCTATCGTATTGTCAAATTCTGCATACAGGATCACGTTCAACGTTGGATCAGCAGGGTCTCGATTTGCAAACTGAATTTCCACACGAATCTGGCCAGATTTTATAGGGTGGAAATGTCCCTCGTCGCTGCCTTGGTCTGGAGTGAAATCAAAGGCCCACAAAGCATAGCCTCCTGCATAATCTTCGTACGTAATACCGTGACTGGTATTGGTTCCTAACTGTCCGGTGGCTTCGTACAGGGACAAGTACGATCTCAAGTAATTGTTCTGGGCAAAGTTAGGCTCAAAGGGTCGTGTACACAAGGTCTTGCCGTCACGACTGACTTCGATTTTGGACACGCTAGAGTGTCGAAACTCAAAAGGATTTTCGTTATGAAGTCCATTGAAAGCTGAATTCCTGACGATACCAACGATCAAACGCTTGGGTAACTGTCCTTGGAACAGATGATCTTCGATCATGGATCGCTGTCCAACAGGAATGGTGAACGTTTTCACTTCCACACGTCTTATGGGATACTTGGCGGTCGTTCTGCTCAACGTCTGACTGATGTCGTTTCCCACTTTAGGTAACACTTCCACACGGCGTACGTAAAGTCTGGCTTCTTGGATAACAGTTTTGTATTCGTTGGCATGGGCCATCAAATGGAAAGCGGCAGTGCTACGATTCAGTCTCAGGCGAATATCAACTCCGTTCAGTAAATACTTTTCTTGTAACCACATGTCCAAATGCAAACGATCCATCAGTTCTAAACTACGTCCTTGCAAAATTTTAGTTCTACGTGTGTTAAACCCCACATTGTGAGGATTGTCATCTTCTGTCAGGGCTGTGTCGCTAAACGTGCCTGCACCTGCCGTGTCAGGTTTCCATACCACGCAAGCATCCAGATGAGTATTCTTGGCTTCTTTTCCGTACGTCAAGAGATTTTCCAAGTAGGCACGATATGGGTAAGTATCCATGCTGCTGCTGACCAGTTTGTTATTCAAGTACAAGTCCACTTCGCTGAACAAGGAATGCATGAAATTGTTGACGGGCGCTACCCTATCATTGGCTCCAGGATTGGTGTTGTCAGTTTTGATCACTTTGACTTTCAAATACAGGTAACTGCTATTCAGATCGATGTAATCTTCGGGTTGTCCTTTGATTTCGAACTCGATGGGAGCGGAATCCGTCAAAGAGGAGACGGGATGAAATTCCACCCACTGGGATTCTTGCATCGTCATCATGGTGGGGGGCATGGCAAACATATCCAGTTCCGTCTTGGAACAAGCACATGACTCTCGGTGCATCATTTTTTCTGTGTCTCAATAATCGAAAACGTCTAAGTCTCGAACGGTTCTTCTTTTCTTGGCTTTTCTAGCTTGAAGTCTGGTGAAAGGGTGTTTTCTTCGTCGTCTCTTTCTGCCTTGTCCTTGCTGAATGCCTGACTCGGTAGCGTGCAGGGCATTTATAGGTGTGTCTCGTCGGCCTAAAATGTCTTTACCCGTTTGCAGCAGGACATTTTTGCCTGCCCTCATGAAGGCTTCTTTAGGGTTTTGTTTGTCGATGATGACATTTTGGAGAAATTCTTTGCCTTGCGTCAGTGCTGCATCTTTCAAGGCGTGCAATCCGCGTGTCACCATCGGTTTCAACACCGGGGCCACCGAACGAAAGGCCGATTTTAACATGTCTCCTAAACCGTGTCCTCGCTGTCGAGCAACCCCTTGGTACACTGGATACATGACTTGCTTACGAATCGTGAGAGAACCGTTTTCGAAAATGGAGTTTCACCGTGACTTTTCCTTTGGTGAATGGAATATTTTGTCCCAAATCTCCTTTTATAGTAATGTTGACCGTGTCCAAATACGACTTGCTGACTGGCAAATAGTGAGGATGGACAAATTCGCGGTGAACGTGGTAAGTGTTTCCACCTTCCTCGTCAGCGTTTGCGGCAGAATCCACTTTGAAAGGAATGACACGCAGTAACGGTACGGAGGTGTGTCCCACCACGTTATACTCCACCGCATCGGAGTACACGAACATCAAATTCAGTCCTTGGTTCAGTTCTACTGGGGTACGAAACAACTTGCTAAAAGACTCGTTGTCGTAAACGATGGGTAATTCGTTGTTCTTGAGTATGCTCATTCTCAGGTTCATGTCTCCGCCCAACATGTCAAACAATTCAGGACAAAATAAAATGGACATGATTTTACTCCGCTCAAATCTCATCGAGAAGCGACGAGCTACTTTGTGGTACTCCATGGTGACACTTATTTTGGCATGCTCCAAAGCTTTCCCAAACACGCCATTAAACTTGGCAGATATGACGTTGACCAAATGTTGACCACTGAAATAATAACCTGGGGGAATGAAAAAGTGGTAGGTCCATTTTTGAGTTTTCTCATTATAGATTTTATTGTCATACATGACTTTCTTATTCAACTCCTGTTGCAATGACTCGTCATGAACTTCCACATGAAAAAAATTTTGATTGGGAAGGACATTGAGGACTTGGGTTGGGTGAATGATTTCCACTAAAGCCACTTCCCAATGGGCTTCGTGATCTAAGGGGATGGCCTGAGGTAATTTGGCCGTGTAACAGCACAACGTGTTGTGGGGAAACACCTCCATGGAACTGTCACTGGGTAAGGTTAAGTAAAATTGGTTTTGGTGACTCATAATTCCAGAGTTCTGTGGCTGTCCGAGGGAATATTAGTGGATGTCAGAGGTGTGTCTCCACCCAAAATGGGGTTCTGGTTGTTGTTGGAGTGGTGACTGGCACTGGCACTGGACACAACGTTCCCGTTCGAGGAGAATTTCAGGGAGGGATTGGGAAGCAGGTAACCGATGCAACTGCTCAATAAAATGGTCCACAATTGTTTGTCTCCTTGTTGCAAACTCAAATTGGCGATGGCTGCCCCGATGACACAATACACCACGAAGATTTGGCAGAAAAAGACGATTTGCGTTTTAGGCACACGTTCTCCACACCACACCCACAAGGGTTGTTTTTGTAAATCTTGCACAGAAGAACTAGGGGAAGAAGGACTGGTCGACGTAGCTGCGTCTGCTGCTGTTGTGTGAAAGGGCATGATGGTCACTTCTTCTTTTTATAGTCGATGACTTGCGAAGCGTCGATCCAAGAATCGAAACTGGGTGGATATCCTTTCCAACGTACTTTGACTTCTTTGACACGTCGTTTGCCCACTTTACGGGTTCTGCGTTCGAGAATGCTTTCGATGTCGTACACGTCGTCTTCTTTTTTGGTGACACGTTGTAACTCGGGCAAATAAAACGTTCCTTTGAGTACTTCTCCGTTCATGTCTTCCAATTTATAGACGGCAGGATGACGGCCATGCACTCGTCCAGTGACGCGAAACAATTCGGTCGTCCAGTTAGGTAAGTAACCTTTGTCGAAAGTGCGTTTGGTTTTGCCAATGCGCACCCAATCTCCTACGGTCAACTCTCCACTTTTCTTGGGGACAGCCCTCGTCGGGGACGTACCAAACAGACGCTCAAACACCAGCACTTCGTTGTCGGGAGTCACGTCTTGCGGGGCACGTCCGATGCTTCGATGGTAAGATTGGTTGTACGCTTGCACTAGGTGCGGTAAGATGTCGATGTACTTCAGAGTGTGGTGATGCGTAAAATATTTCCACATGCGTTCTTTCAAAGTACGTTGAAAACGTTCCACGATGCTGGCTTTGGTTTCGGGATTCTCGGTGGTAAAAAAATGAATGTCACGTTTCTTTAATTCTTTTTGGAAAGCTTGGTTCAGAAATTCGGTGCCTTTGTCCGTTTGCCATCGAAGAGGGCGACGACCGCTTTGTTTCAACACCCGTTGCAGGGCTCGCACTAACTCGCTGCTCGATTTGGAAGTCAAGGGCACGACCCAGGCAAATTTGGAAAAGACGTCGATGACACAAAACAAATATTTGTAGCCGCGATTGTAGCTGGCCAAATGAGAGACATCGGCTAAATCGGCTTGCCATTGATGATCGATGCCTTCCACTCGGGTGCGACTTCTGGCAAACTTGCGTCGAATGGGTTTGTGTAAAGTGTAGGTAGCTTGTTCTTGTAACCATCGTTGCACTTGAGGTAAACGGAGACTTTTCAGTCGAGTTTTGGCAGCACGATACAATTTTTGAACTCCTGCGTAACCTGCAGGATGCGAGGGATCGTAGTAAATGCTGGCTAAGACTTTTTCCATTTTTTGTGTTGGTTGATGTGTTAATAAGGCACCCACTCTTGGAAGAGGCTACTCTTTTTCTCTTGGGGTATTTTCTTGGATTGCAAGGCTTTGCGTGTGCGACCAGCAATAGGTGTCGAAGAGGAGGAGGATGTCTGTGCAGGGGATATCGGTTCTTGTTTCACTTCTGTCTTCACTTTCTTTTTCTCTTGTGATGAAGAAGGGGTGGCCATCATCTTTTTAATCCATCCAATTCTGGAGGTAGGTGGTGTTGTTAACTTGCGTACTTTTTCTGGTGGAGTTAGAAACCCTTCCTCTTCTTCTTCTCCTTTTTCTGTCTTGACCACTGGTACTGGTACTGGTACTGGTACTGGTGATGGTGCTGGACTTTTCATCAAGGTCTTAAAATCTTTCAGAGTGGGTAGAGCTGTTTCGTCTAAAGCTTTCTGGTGAAAGAGTTGCAGTCGTTGCAAGAGTTGACCGTACTTTTGCGATTTTTCTGTTTCGGACAAATCTTGGCGATCCATCAAGGACTGCAATTCGTGTTGTAACTGGGACATTTCGCTCAAATTGGGATTGGGAGGTAAATGCGGGGTGCGTTGTTCTTGCCACCGATGGTATTCCATCCATCGTTTGTAAGGCACTAAAGCTAGTTTTCGTCCTTCCATGGGGTTGTCAGGGATGAATTCTGAGATCTTGGGACTTCCGAAGGCCTTTTTATCTTGCTCCCATCAGTCCTCCCAACATGGTTCCCAAGACTCCTTTTAGTATGGGGCCTAACAAGAGAGGTAAAATGCCTCCACGTTGGACCAACATCTTCTTTTTTTGACGAATGGGAATTTTCTTTTGAACCATTTTCCGAAGAACGTGACGATGTTTGCCTAAGCATTGTTTCTGGTGTTTGGACAAAGGGATCGTGCCTTTCAAAACGTTCAAACAACATTCGCACACGGTATCGATGACCTCTTTGGAGGCCGTTTGAATGAGTTTTTTTCGTAGGGGTGGAGAAGCTTTGGACAGGACAGATAACAGGTCCCCATGTTTGGCTAAACGTGGTGGCAGTCCTTTCCTTTTTTTTCCTTGGGGTTTTCTGGAGGGTGACATTTTTGCTTGTGGGTTCCGGGACATTCACCGAACAGACACTAACGTCGATGACTTAACGCACACCCTTTTATCTTTTTTTTCTGGGACTATCGCTTTGTCATAAAGGTGACAATGTTTTTCCGAAAATCGCCAAGGAATCCTCCCCTTTGTTGACGCCTCTTTTTCTTGGAACGACTGTGTCTTTTTTTAGGGTAACGTCGATGCTTGGCTAAGCGCTTTGTCGGATGACGCGTCTGCCTTTGTCTCTTTCTTTTGTGGCTTCTTGGAGGTGACATCTTTTACAAGTTCACTGATACCCCCGACTTGGTCACAGGTCTTTTTATACTGGAACTCGTCGCCACTGATTGTCTTTACGTTTTATCAGTTTGAGGACAGGCATGACACGTCGTGCAGGGGTACGTAACGGACTAAATCGAGCCAGTTCTTGCTTGGACAAATCCAGTAAACTTTGTAACATGCCCGATCTTTCATGGACTTTGATTTTGGGAGAAGGTACTTTGTGAGCAGCAGCCACTGCCGCTAAATTGGAAGGTCCTGCCACTGGGGAAGTTCTTTTGGGGGTCATCAACGGAGAAGTTCTTGGTGTGATCAACGTCTCCAAGTACTCTTCAGTTCCTGGTGACATCAACGGAGAAGTGGACAAACGTGAGGCTGCCGGAGACGCTGTGGCAGGTCGTGGCTTGCGAGTGTAAGGTTGCGTCCTGGCCGAAGTGCCTCTCTTGCGACTAGTTTTCTTCTTCTTCTGTGGACTTTTCTTTTTCTGGGGACTTTTTCTCTGTTTCTTTTTCTGGGGGCTTCTTTTCTTTTTCCGGGGTGATGGTGGTGGTGTCTGGTAAGAGGAGGGTCCTGCCACTGGAGAAGTTATTCTTCTTGGGGACTTGGTCTTTTTCTTTTTCTTCTTGGGGCTTCGTTGGACTTTTGTCTTGGGGATAACTTTGGGGGCATTAGGATCCCATCTTAAGAGTGAGCGAATGATGACCCCTCCTAGAGTACCGCTCCCTCCAGGTTTCAAAATGATTTGTTTTTTGGTTTGAGTGTCGATGCGGGGATCGGCCAGTTGGACCAAAGCGACTTTGTTTCGATCGAAAAAGCGTTGGGTTTGATGAGGAATCTGAATGATTCCTTGGAGTAATTGACGTGCCGTCACCGTGAACCATCGTAAGACTTCTTTGAGACTAGCTTCTAAGACACGAGCTCGTGTTTGTGGATCTTTTTCTCGGCTGATGCCATACAAGGCACGAATCAATTTGACGGGAAGATGTGACTGAAGGGACGTCATGTTCACACTGTGTGAGACAGACGAAAAAGGGTCTGAGGTTTTTATCGATTTTTTTCATGGGAGGAGTGAAATGAAGTCGAGGACGGAGACGTGTACAGGACAGGCCCTCCGTCTTGGCACCAGTGGTGAAACAAGTGGGTACGAAATCGCAAATCCTCGGGAGTCGTAGGTTTCAAATCGACGAGTAAATAGGCGTGTGGCGTTTGAGTGGCATCGTCGTACGCCTGAGTCAGCCAAGGCGTTCCTAACTGTTTGGCTAAGACTTGCACTTGCGATTTATCTCGAGGGCTTTTAAACAAGACCACGTAATGCGCATTGAGACTGATGGTGCGATGGGCTTTACTTTGTTGAAACAAATTTTGGGTGATGTAAACGACACTGGCATTACGGTGATGCCCTTTGCGCGTGAACCACAATTTAATTTCTTCTTCGTCTTCTCCTAACATGTCGTCGAAAATGACCAAATGGGTTAGACGGGAGTCAGAGACGATGCCATCGTCTTCTTTAGGAATGCCTTCCACAAACACGATGGAATCGCCTTGACTTTCTCGCAAGAGGTTGTACGCCGATTGCCACTCTTTGTAACACCACACGATCCGTTGAGGGGGTCGATCGATCAAATGATGTTTATGTTCGATCAAACGTTTGACGAATTCGGTTTTGCCTGAACCGCTAGGTCCAGCAATGAGCATGTTAAAGGGATGGCGAAGATACAAAGCCTCCCAACTGGCACGATCTAAGTGTTCGTCGATGACTTTGACAGTAGAGGAAGAGGGAGCAGAGACAGCAGAGGTAGCCATGGCATGAGAAATGTCACTTGTGACACGAAAAAACAAACAAGACAAGAGTTTATATACTTTTTCAGAACACGTTTATTGAATGTTTCAAATATGAACACGAAAGACAAAAATACATACAACCCAAATAGTGATGTACAGGAATATAAAACACAGCAAAGCGATCAAAGTGGAATATAAACAAGTGTCTGTACAACATGTTTTGGTTAACCAAGATGTCCTAGGGACAGTGTGTAATGTTCTTACAGTCTCTACATGAGGTATTGTCACACAAGTGTCCTCCCGGAATGACCTTTCAGGCATGTCCATGACAGTCCTGTCCTGAAGCGAGTGGTTGTTCTCGGTGACGGGTTCTTCTGGCACCGTCACTAACACGGGTTGAAAAGTAACTTTTTTCCTTGAACAACTCTTGTGCATACTGGGCCACTTCTTGGGTCCAAGCCTCAAAACCCCCCTTTTTCCAATCACGAACATCTGTCCAATGAGGGTGTAAGTCACAAGCTACACACACATCGTCATACACGTCTTGGGTCGCTAAAAGTTGACGAATCTTTTTTTCCTGTTGAGGTCGAGAAGTATCCAGATGAAAACGCAAGGCTTTGAACAAAAGGAGTTTTTCGTGACCATTTAAGGCCATGGAGGTGGTAAGTACTGATCGTAAAGAGTCCACAAAGAATCGGCTGGTAAACGAAATCCCAGAAAACAAGTCACTAAGACACACACCACTTGTCGTCCAAAATTGAATGGATACAGTTCTTGTAATAATTGATGGTAATGATCCACGGTTTGAATATGGTCATTGAGTTCCTTCCACGGAATCTGTTGGATGACATGTGACATAAACCGTGGCATGGCAGCCTCTTTTTATATTCTCTTTTTTTCGGATGCAATAGACGTACTTTCTAGCCAGAGATCTTCGTTCTCCAGTAGGGAATCTAAATCTTGCATACTGTAACCGAAACGTCAGAGTTCGTTTAGGTGTTTCCTCTTCCTCTAAGTAGATTCCACGTAAAATATGTTGGTAATCCTTTAACTTGTCTTCCTCAATGTATTGCTGTAGGTGAATCTCGAAGTAACCATAATTATGAACATGTCGATCATTAGCGACCTCAAAGTGTTGAACAATGTCTGACCATTGAAAGAATTTCTGACGAATCAGTTCTTTTATACCATTCAAGTACCAGTGGTTAAAGATCTGGTGACGTATCGGATGCAATTGTTCTTTACGTTTCACTTGTATTTTCACCAGCTCTCGGTAAATGCGTTCTCTCAACTCCACAGGCAAAGCACGAATGTTCTCTTGTAAAGTATCCATGAATAGGTCATACTAAATCCTCTTTGGTCTGACACAAGAAATGTACTCTTTGCACAAACATGGTTTCACTTCAGTGTCGAATTTAAATCGTTGAGTCACTAATCTACACATTACAATTCGTTCAGAAGTTTCCTCTTTCACCAAGTTGACATTGTGTTCAAAAAGTTTGTAATTCGTTAACTCTTCCTCTGGAATTCGATGCAATACGTTTACAATGTAGTAACTACAATCGTCCATACCAAACCATTCCTTTTTATAACCAGAAGGTCGTTGATCAATGTCTGTCCAATGGAACACTTTCAATTGAATCAGTCCTTGTATAGCCTTCAGGTACCAGTGGTTCAAACACCGGTGACGTATCGGATGCAATTGTTCTTTACGTTTCACTTGTATTTTGACCAGCTCTCGGTAAATGCGTTCTCTCAACTCCACAGGCAAAGCACGAATGTTCTCTTGTAAAGTATCCATGAACAAATGATTATGGTAAGAAGTTACTTCAATGTCTCGGTCCCACTAAAGGTAAGTAATGACAATTCGGTGACCATCGAGCATGTTCAACGAAGGCCGAATCTTGCGGTTCCCAGTGGTGAAGTGACACACCGCAACTGAAGCACTTGACTTTATCTCCTTCGCCCAAGTAGAAAAATCCGGCTCTGGCTAATTCTTCGGGGGTCGGTCCTCCCAGATACTTTGGCCATTTTCCTTTGAACGATTGAAGACGATTTTCAAAGTCGCAGTATTCCGACAAACGCACAGGGAACGAATATTCGTCTTTCACAGGTTCGTTTCGATGAGGGTTGGGTGACAGGAACAGGAGTTTGCTCAGGGCTGGATGACATCCGTAAGGGGGTAGACGTGAAGGTGGACATTCCCCTTTAAAACGAAACCCAGTAAAATGTCCAAGAGGACGAGCAGCATCACTTTCGCATCCCACAGGTCTGACACGCACAGCATCACTTTCCATGACAGGGGTAGGAGCACTAAAGTTCCCATGATGCTTTACGGCATCGCTCAGGTCACAACGTACAGCATCGGTCCCATCGCAAGGCTCACAATCGCACTCGTCTGCAAACTCCGTTACGCAATTACAATGGTAACCACATAGACAATCGCAGTTTCCTTCCGGACATTTTCCGTCGCAATGCATGGGTCTTATCCATCCAGTATTAGTCACACTAGAGGAAGATACAACTTTTTTACAATCCCCAAACTGAAACGATGTCTTTTTCAAAGTATTCATCTTGTTCGCTCGGTCTTGGTAGTCACAATGAACTATCGATCTTGACCATAGCCCCCTTTTTATACTAGTCTCAATGCAGTCTCCAACTTGTACATCTTTCCTTTTTTACGTTTTTTATGTCCTGTTCTGGAAGGTACCGTCTCTAAGGTACCGTCAACATTGTACCGTAGTGTAATGGGTGGAAAGGCCATAGAAAGGTAAGGGCAGTGCGGAGACCATCGAGTATGCTCCAGAATAGCTGAATCTTTATAGATACATAGATCCATTCGTAACTTCAGTCCGCAAGCGAAACACTGTACCTCGTATCCCAATCCTGACTCAGGTCCCAAGTAGACAAATCCTGTTCTAGCTAAAACATGCGAAGAAGGTAATCCTTCCCTATCCGTAGGCCATTTCTGAAACGTGTCCAATCGACGGGCACAATCACAATAGTCAGGTAAGAAGACTGGAAAATGGTAGGGTTTGAACTTGGAGTTCTCATCGGGTTTCTCACTCGATTCTTGCTGTGGCGAAGTCATCTTTCTGGTGGGGTAACTATCCTCTTACAACCAATGTTTTATACCAACGTGTCCATACGGTAAGGTGAAATGATTGGGAAGTCGAACTCGCTTCTGGTACACGATTTGATAGACTTTTTCCAAGGGCCGACTGACGATGTGGTGAGTGGGTAAACGTACAATCTTGTTCGGTTGGTGAGTGGTCACTTTAAAGTTTCCATCCTCTCCCGATTGCAAGGCTTCTTTCAATACCCCAAAGTTGACCACTCGACTGGTACGATAATTCAGAGTCAGTCCTTTCACTTTGCACGTCGTGTGCACTTCTCCTTGTTTGTCCCGGTATTCGTAGCCGTAATTTTTGGGACCGCCACTGACGAAACTTAGAATCTTGTCGTCGGGATGCTCGTCTGTCCAGGCTCCTAAACGGTCTCCTTCGATGTTAGGGTGATGTTGAATCGGGTGATGGATGTAAATGCAACTGTCCGTGTCAAAGTACAGGACGCGTTCTTCTAACAGTTCTAAAGCTTCGTACAATTTTAAGCGAGCATGGGCTGTCACGTAAGCCGCAATGATGACATTTCCAAAAGGGTCGTCTTGTACAAAGTCCAGATCTTCTTCGTAATTGACCAAGATCAAATTCTCTCGAACGACGTCCACGTGTTTCATGTATTTGGTTTTGTCGTGAATCATCTGGAAGTAGCGGGAAGGTTCTGTCAAATATTCCGTCTTGGGTAAACACGGTCGTTGTGCCATTTTACCCCACAAGCAATTTAACATCACTTTGGCAAACGATCGCCTGCCTTCGTTTTTCTCGATGTGGTCTAAAGTGATACCTTCTTGTTCGTAATATTTCTCTTTGAATTTTATTTGGTCTTGGGGAGTGTGACACCAGGAAGGATAGCCGCTGGCTTCTTGCTTCAGTTTCAAAAAGGCATCCACGTAGTCTGCGAAAATGCCTTTCTGCGTGGGGTCACCCTTGCGGTACTGTTGTGTCTTGGGAAAGTGGCAAATTTCGTACACTTCTAACAGTTGGTATCCCATGTCCAGAGCTTTGAACAATTCCACGCTGACCCAGGTTCCCGTCAAGGCCTGTTCTTCCTGGCTGTGCTGACAAGGCTGGTCTTGGTTGCACGTTTCGGCACAAGTACGGCACAAGGGAAACATCAGTTTGCCTTGACAATGGTGAGGTAAGACGGGATGGTATAGGTTCGTGGGAGGCAAAACTTTGCACTTGATCAAGCCTTCGTATTGTCGAATGTTTTTCAGGTCGATGTGTTCCGTCAGCAATTGCGGGTGCCCTACGGGAAAGCGACAATATTTGCACACGTAGGGATACAGCGAACACACGTCCAAGTATTTGATTTCTTCTCCTTTCTCTTCGTCGGCTTGGTACAGCAAACAGGTGGCATTGGTCCTTCCTCCGTACAAACTATCCCTCGGGTTCAGCGGGTCCATGAACTGGTAACTTTCCACGAGACGTTTAAACTCGGGATCGGTTTTCATACGGTGATCGTACTCGTGTTCCCACATTTCCACCACTTGGTATCCTTCCTGTTCTAACTTTAGGCGTCGCTGACAAGTGTCCTGGTACAAGTCTTCCATGGTTCGTTGCAAAAACTGATTTTTAGTACCACGGTCAGGGTAACAGACGGGACATCCGTGAAATAAGCAACCGTTAAACTCGTACACGATCTTGGGGTTTTCTAAGTCCCAGCCATCTACCGAATATGTTCCGATGGTCTTTTCGCCCCCTCCGTTGCGGGCATGCTGAATCCACTTGTCTTCCTTGTCGCACAAGTAATGTAACCAACGTAGGGCTTTGACCGAGTACTGACGTTTGACAAAGTGGGTCGTTTGAGGACTGATGACAGCCACGGTGTTTTCAGGCATGAATCGTTGTCGATACACTAAGGAACACGCTTTGGCAATGGTGCAAGCTTCTTTCAAAGGATCGACCCCTCCGTGTTCCATGAACAGTTCTCGAAATTTTCCACAGCAACGCCGTAAAATGTCCACGTCGGAACGACAATACTTTAGCATTTCTTCCTGAAAGTCGAAAGGGTCCGAAGCGTGAGCCTGGTACCAAGCGTAGAAAGCTTCTCGTTGTTCGGTACGCATGTTGTCGGGGTCGTAATAGTGAGCCTCAGGTAAATGGGGTAGAACGGCGTGTTGATTGGCTTCCGTATTGAAAAAGTGTGGAAAGTACCCTTTAGCCATTTCTGTCATTCCAAACGTTTTAGGCATTCGACTCAAAGGCATGGCCAAATAGCTCATCGAATCTTTAAACTGTACTTGTCCCACTTGCATGAAAATGATTTTGGCTCCGTTCAAAGTCACTTTAGGACGCTCGGTACCTTGTTCCGTATAGTACCTCAAAAGAAACTGTCCATCGTATCCGGAGAAATTGTGAGCCATCACCGTGGCATGACGATGACAATCTCCGTAACGTTCGATGTCCTCTTGGCTCCACGTCTTGTCGATGGGGTCTAAGACCCATCGAGCAAAATCGGCTAACGTGTTCGGTCCCCGAAAGATTTTTTCACGTCCTCCAGGAATCTTGCTGCAGTGAGGGCAATGACTGAAGATAGGTTCTTGAATGCACTTCTCGCACGCTCGATGAGCCACGCAAAAATTAGGAATGTGAATGCCGGTCTCTTGCATGCATTCGAAATCGAAAAAGATGAAATTGCCTTTCTTCTTGTGACCGTCCTCTTTCTCTGGTGAGGGTTGGTATTTTTGCACGTAGCATTGGTGTTCCAAGTCCACGATGTGGTGACAAATGTGACATTTTTTCTTTCCTCGACATACGTGTGCCTTGGCATTATTGGTAAGTATGCCTTGTCCACACGTAGGGCACAATCTCAGGAGTTGACAAGCGCATTTCTTCTGTGAACCTTGCGTCTTCAAATGTTGTTGGTAACAGGTAGGGCTGACAAACGTGCGCAGACAAGTGGAACAAGGCACTGGTTCTTCGCTCAGACAGGGTGGAGAGGCCAAACATCCTGAGCATTTCCATCCACAATGTTTGTGTTGCTCTCGATTATTATAACCATAGTCACATTTCTCACAATAATAAACATATCTCAGGAATCCAGTGATACTGGTAATGGTATCGAAATGGTCATCGTGATGATAAAGGTGAATGTATTTTCCGTCCTTAAAATCTTGGCCTCGAAACAATAGAGGCCCACGCATTTCTTGAGGGTGCACTTTCAAGGTGTATCGTGGAGCTAGGACATCTTGCAATTTTTGCATCTCGGGAATGCCACAAGGTGTGTCTTTGGGCAGTCCGGCTTGTTGTAACAGGAGTTCTGCTTCGTTTCGTTGTTTGGCTCGGTCGGAACGTTGAATAGTGTTCCAGGTTCTTTTCCATTCTACCGTGTCGTTCTTGTTGGCATAGGTTCGTCCCACCACGATGGCACGGGCTAAACACATCTGGTCATGAGGGTTGTTAATTCGGACGAGACTCGTTTTGGTGTTGCGAAGGTCGTCCACCAATAACATCTTTTTGCGTCCAGTCCCTTGAGGAGGAGAGACGTGGGTCATGTCCAGTGTGGCTTTACCATCGGTGATGTCAAACTGATCATTAGATTGTTGTACGTGTTGAATCTTGTCCATGACTTTGGAAGCAGTTAATTCTGCAGGGGTGCTAAACTCGATCCAAACAGGGGATTTCAAACCATCGTGTTGTATGGAAAGTCTCAAGCGATCGTCTTCTTTGGGTTGACATTGTCGCTTGAGTGCAGTGAGCAAAGAATCCCACACCTCGGTGATGAACCCTTCTGCTTTCTCTAACGGCACTTCAGCCTTGAAATCTTTAAACTTCACCGTGTATTTGTAAGCCGTGGTTCTAAATTTTCTAGAGGAGCGCTTTTCCGTCTCTCGAATGGAATAGTAATTTTCAGGGTTAACTAAGGGTGATGAACTTGGTTTAGAGGGTTCGGATTCTGGTTCACTCATGTCCTCTTCAAAATCACTGGCATGAATTTGTGCCAAGATCTCAGCCCTGGTACGAGGCGATAGATCACGTTTCTGCCTCTTACTTTCTTCTTCTTTCTTCTCGAATGAATGGGATCGTTTCATCTTGAAAGCAAAAAGTCAAATGACTCAAGTTCAAACACCATAAACTACTTTATAGTCATAGCAGACCAGCGTATATAAAAGGGTGTGTGTCTTGTCCTTTCACTATTCATTTCACTCTCGAGCCGAGCACAACGATGGAAGAGACTGACCAGATGGAACGTTTCGTCAGAGCTTTGCGAGGGGTCATTAGAAAATTCTCTTCAGACCAGCCTACGGACTACTCTCCTTCCTTTAGAGATAAAAGTCAAGATACTTGCTATATCTGTCAGAAGAAAGGGCATTGGTCTTCAGAGTGTCCAGACCGTCAAAAAAGAAAAAAAACAGGGGATAAAAGAGACAAAAGTCAAGATACCTGTTATTATTGTAAAGAAAAAGGACATTGGTCTCCAGATTGCCCAAAAAAGAAACAAGAGGAGTCAGAAGAAGAGAGGAATTCTTCAGAAGAAGAGAGGGATTCTTCAGAGGAAGAGAGGGATTCTTCTGAGGAAGAAAGAAGACAGGTGAAGAAAAAGAAACAGGAGAAAAAAAGAAGAAGGGAAGAAAGCGAGGAGGAAGAAGAGGAAAAGAGTGTGACGGTGAAGAAATTCAAAAAACAGAGAGACTAAACAAGGAGAAAAGAAGAAATTAATGAACTTTTTATTAAAGTGTTGTGTTATAAATTGTGAATTGGATTGTAAAAAATGGAGAAAAGAATAAATGAATGATATAAGGTAAGTGTCTTTGAGTTGTGATTTTAAAATAAGAAGCTACACTCACGCACTCATACACAGACACGTATTAAAAGGGTAACATGGGTGAGTTATTTTGAGTTATTGGCAAATTGAAATTGTATTTCTTTTCGAGAAATGTGGGTGGCCCTGAAAAGGGCCTTTTTTCTTCATGGTGTAGGGGTGAGTTTAAGCAATCAATTTTAACTGCCTTAAGCCTTTGCCACGGCCAAGGCCTACTTCTGGACTGCGTAATGTTGATGATAATGATTGGGTTGAAATCACTAAGGGTGGTACGGTAGGCTTAGTCACAGGGTTGACATGTTTGGCTCGGGAAGGTCGTATTCTCTTCGGTCGTGATAAAGAAGTCTGATACATTTGTTTCAGACTTCTTAACTCCGCTAAAATGTCCAACAGTACCGTGACCGTTTGATTTTCACCCTCTTGTTTCTTTGCTGCTACTTCTTCTTGCTGTTGTTGCTGTTGTTTTTTTCTTACCTCTTCTTCTTGTTGCTGTTGCTGTAGGAGAAAAGTCTGTTCCGCTTCCTTTTGTCGTTGTATAAATTTCTCCAATTCTTCTTTCTGTCTCTGTCTAAAATTCTCCACTTGCGGTAATGAAGAAAGTAACGAAGGTTCCGGAACAAATTCTTGCGAGGAGAGAAAATCCACAAAATCCCAATTCACCTCTTCTGAAAGTAAGTCCGGGTTCCCTTGGGCAGTCTCCCCTGCTGGTGCACCCCACTGGATCGTTTTCTGAGTTTCCGTCATGTTGAATCACTGTCGCATAGATTGACTGCACACAAGCGCTAGCGAATCTATATTGACTACGTGACGTCACAGACTGCTCTCTTCGGATTGGATGCGAGCTGACTGAATTCTGTAACGCGTGTTCGGATTGGTGAATGAACTCAATCCGTTTCAATCCTTCCTCCGCCTATAAATAAGCGCCGTTGACTGCATTGATTCACCTGTTCTCGTCGCTTCAAGATGTGGACTACAGTTGAGTCATCCACCATTGTGTCTTCCATGATGTTTCGGACAGACTTGCTCATGTATGTCCGATCGAAGTGGACCGTTGTCCACAGGACAAACACCAGCCTGTGGATACGTAGGATCTACGTTGAAAGACAAGGATGCCTGAAAAGAGTGCTGATGTACGGACCAACAGTAAGACGCAGCCTAAGGACAAGAAGAAGACCAATGCGGTGCCATTTATGTTAATGAATACATTAACATAAAACCCAAAGGCCCTTTTCAGGGCCCCCATATATCTCGAAAAGAGATAGTCTTTGAATTGCCTACCCCTTTTTTAAAAAAATTTTTTTATTTTTTTTTATTTTTTAAAAAAATCCTATATTCAATTTCCCTTGACGCTAGATTGACCCACGATTTATTCCCATGTTAAATTCCCCTTGTCCGTAGAGTGACCCACGATTTATTCCCATGTTAAATTGCCCTGGGTCACTCTACGTACAATGGAAATTTAACATGGCGAAAAATCGTGGGGCACCCTACGTACAATGGAAATTCCACTCAAAACAAGCGATCTTCAGTCAGTTCTGTATCAGGCTATTCTCATTTTAGGTTTTAAGTTTCGAGGTATTGCAAAGTCATGCTATTGCGAGGTATTGCAAAGTCATGCTATTGCGAAGTATTGCAAAGTCATGCTATTGCGAGATATTGCAAAGTCATGCTATTGCGAGATATTGCAAAGTCATGCTATTGCGAGGTATTGCAAAGTCATGCTATTGCGAGATATTGCAAAGTCATGCTATTGCGAGATATTGCAAATTCATGCTATTGCGAGATATTGCAAATTCATGCTATTGCGAGGTATTGCAAAGTGAGGCTATTTCTATGCATTAAGGAGTAAAATTAGTTTTCGCATCTAACATTTCACCCATACATCGATGCATCACTACTTTTTCTGTTTTAATACACACGTTGGCACAGGATATGTACCTTATTAGAGCTACGTCTATAATAGACGGCCTTGAAGAACTATTAGGTTTTGTCTTTTTTAAAAACTTGTATCTGTATGTATTGAATTATATGTTGTTTATTATAATACGTATTTATATGTATTGTATCGTAGGTTGTGTATTACAATGCATATTCATATATATTGTATCGTAGGTTGTTTGTTGCATTATGTATGTATCGTTTCATGCCTATACCGAACCAAGAAATTGCTGTAAAATGCACATCAAATTGACCATGAAGATTAAAATTATTTCTTGAAAAAACAATTCAGTTCAATTTATAGCCACATTAGTTACAGTATCGTTCATTTTTTTTCAGAAATAAGACGGTGAAGGCAAGCGAAAATTGTGTGTCCGGGTGTGAACACCCCGAATATGAAATAGCTGGTTTTGCTCTAAATAGGTAAGTACCGAATTTCAAATGAAAGTAAGTTAATCCAAGCTCTGTTTTATACCGTAAAATGGGGGTGGGGTGGATCTTGACGATATAACGTGTTTTTCTTACCTAGATTTACACTTGACTATCCTTGATATGATTGGTTTGTGTTATTTGGGGAAATTAGGCCGTAATTTAACTAATTATCGCTTGGCTACTCTAATTTAATTTTCAAAGTCAACTAGTGTATAGACTTTCACACTGGAATTTGTTTATATTGTGGGAAACACTGTTCTGTTGTAAATTTCGTTCATCTTCAATATTTTAACAGATATAAGAAAACACTATCAAAAGTAATTATATATATATATATATATATATATATATATATATATATATATATATATATATATATATATATATATATATATATATATATATAAAGACTTACAAAAATTGTATTAACAGCTGCCACGCTTGGCGCTCAGCATTAAGAGGTTATTGTTACGACTGGTCAGCCTGGTCTCAGGATAATATGAATGGGTGGGGCATCATGCTACATGATGCCCTGATGCTAGACATCACTGTAACCTGCCACACTTCAAACATCGTAGCGATGTGACTGAAAAATTGTTAATGCTACGTTAAAAATCCAAATCACACACACAGATATATATATATATATATATATATATATATATATATATATATATATATATATATATATATATATATATATATATATATATATATATATATATATAAGTAGTGAAGGGGGCCACCCTACGGACAATGGGAATCAGCATTAAAAACACCCCTGGGCCACTCTACGGACAATGGAAATTTAACATGGCGAAAAATCGTGGGCCACTCTACGGACAAGGGGAATTTAACATGGCAATAAATCGTGGGCCACTCTACGAACAAGGGGAATTTAACATGGGATTTTTTTTTTTTTTAAATTTTTTTTTAAAAAAGGGGTAGGCAATGGAAAGGCTATCTCTTTTCGAGAAATATGGCTGGCCCTGAAAAGGGCCTTTGGTTTATGTTAATATGCCCTTAACATAAAGGGCATTTGCGACATCTTCTTTTCCTCAAACTTCGTCTTACAGCAGGGCCATACATCAGAGTCCTCTTGAGGCAACCTTGTCTCTCTATATAGACTCTTCTTATCCACAGGCTGCTGTTGGTCCTGTGGACAACGGTCCACTTGGATCGGACATACATGAGCATGTCCGTCCTGAACATCATTGTTGACACAAGGGTTGAAGATTCAACGTCGGTCCACATGTTGAGGCTCCGAGAATAGGTGAATCAATGCAGTGAACGGCGCTTATTTATAGGGACAGAAAGGATTGAAACGGATTGAGTTCATTCACCAATCCAAACACGCGTTACAGAATTCAGTCAGCCCCCATCCAATCCGAAGAGAGCAGTCTGTGACGTCACGTAGTCAATATAGATTCGCTAGCGCTTGTGTGCAGTCAATCTATGCGATAGTGATTCAACATGACGGAAACTCAGAAAACGATCCAGTGGGGTGCACCAGCAGGGGAGACCGCCCAAGGGAACCCGGTCTTACTTTCAGAAGAGGTGAATTGGGATTTTGTGGATTTTCTCTCCTCGCAAGAATTTGTTCCGGAACCTTCGTTACCTTCTTCATTACCGCAAGTGGAGAATTTTAGACAGAGACAGAAAGAAGAATTGGAGAAATTTATACAACGACAAAAGGAAGCGGAACAGGCTTTTCTCCTACAGCAACAGCAACAAGAAGAAGAGGTAAAAAAAAAAACAACAGCAAGAAGAAGTAGCAGCAAAGAAACAAGAGGGTGAAAATCAAACGGTCACGGTACTGTTGGACATTTTAGCGGAGTTAAGAAGTCTGAAACAAATGTATCAGACTTCTTTATCACGACCGAAGAGAATACGACCTTCCCGAGCCAAACACGTCAACCCTGTGACTAAGCCTACCGTACCACCCTTAGTGATTTCAACCCAATCATCATCAACATTACGCAGTCCAGAAGTAGGCCTTGGCCGTGGCAAAGGCTTAAGGCAGTTAAAATTGATTGCTTAAACTCACCCCTACACCATGAAGAAAAAGGCCCTTTTCAGGGCCACCCACATTTCTCGAAAAGAAATACAATTTCAATTTGCCAATAACTCAAAAAACTCACCCATTTTACCCTTATAGTACGTGTCTGTGTATGAGTGCGTGAGTGTAGCTTCTTATTTTAAAATCAAAACTCAAAGACTCTTACCTTATATCATTCATTTATTCTTTTCTCCATTTTTTACAATCCAATTCACAATTCACAACACAACACTTTAATTAAAAGTTCATTGATTTCTTCTTTTCTCCTTGTTTAGTCTCTCTGTTTTTTTGAATTTCTTCACCGTCACACTCTTTTCCTCTTCTTCTTTCTCCTCGCTTTCTTCCCTTCTTCTTTTCTTCTCGTGTTTCTTTGCCTCATTTAAATAGAATTGTCTTTTTTCTTCCTCTTCTTCCTCTGAAGAATCCCTCTCTTCTTCTGAAGAATTCCTCTTTTCTTCTGACTCCTCTTGTTTCTTTTTTGGGCAATCTGGAGACCAATGTCCTTTTTCTTTACAATAATAACAGGTATCTTGACTTTTGTCTTTTTTATCCCCTGTTTTTTTTCTTTTTTGACGGTCTGGACACTCTGAAGACCAATGCCCTTTCTTCTGACAGATATAGCAAGTATCTTGACTTTTATCTCTAAAGGAAGGAGAGTAGTCCGTAGGCTGGTCTGAAGAGAATTTTCTAATGACCCCTCGCAAAGCTCTGACGAAACGTTCCATCTGGTTAGTCTCTTCCATCGTTGTGCTTGGCTTGAGAGTGAAATGAATAGTGAAAGGACAAGACACACACCCTTTTATATACGCTGGTTTGCTATGACTATAAAGTAGTTTATGGTGTTTGAACTTGAGTCATTTGACTTTTTGCTTTCAAGATGAAACGATCCCATTCATTCGAGAAGAAAGAAGAAGAAGAAGAAAGTAAGAGGCAGAAACGTGATCTATCGCCTCGTACCAGGGCTGAAATCTTGGCACAAATTCATGCCAGTGATTTTGAAGAGGACATGAGTGAACCAGAATCCCAACCCTCTAAACCAAGTTCACCACCCTTTGTCAACCCTGAAAATTACTATTCCATTCGAGAGACAGAAAAGCGCTCCTCTAGAAAATTTAGAACCACGGCTTACAAATACACGGTGAAGTTTAAAGATTTCAAGGCTGAAGTGCCGTTAGAGAAAGCAGAAGTGTTCATCACTGAGGTGTGGGATTCTTTGCTCACTGCACTCAAGCGACAATGTCAACCCAAAGAAGACGATCGCTTGAGACTTTCCATACAACACGACGGTTTGAAATCCCCTGTTTGGATCGAGTTTAGCACCCCTGCAGAATTAACTGCTTCCAAAGTCATGGACAAGATTCAACACGTACAACAATCTAATGATCAGTTTGACATCACCGATGGTAAAGCCACACTGGACATGACCCACGTCTCTCCTCCTCAAGGGACAGGACGCAAAAAGATGTTATTGGTGGACGACCTTCGCAACACCAAAACGAGTCTCGTCCGAATTAACAACCCTCATGACCAGATGTGTTTAGCCCGTGCCATCGTGGTGGGACGAACCTATGCCAACAAGAACGACACGGTAGAATGGAAAAGAACCTGGGACACTATTCAACGTTCCGACCGAGCCAAACAACGAAACGAAGCAGAACTCCTGTTACAACAAGCCGGATTGCCCAAAGACACACCCTGTGGCATTCCCGAGATGAAAAATTGCAAGATGTCCTAGCTCCACGCTACACCTTGAAAGTGCACCCTCAAGAAATGCGCGGGCCTCTATTGTTTCGAGGCCAAGACTTTAAGGACGGAAAATACATTCACCTTTATCATCACGATGACCATTTCGATACCATTACCAGTATCACTGGATTCCTGGTATACAGATATTACTGTGAGAAATGTGACCATGGTTATAATAATCGAGAGCAACACAAACATTGTGGATGGAAATGCTCAGGATGTTTGGCCTCTTCACCCTGTCTGAGCGAAGAACCAGTGCCTTGTTCCACTTGTCTGCGCACGTTTGTTAGCCCTACCTGTTACCAACAACATTTGAAGACACAAGGTTCACAGAAGAAATGCGCTTGTCAACTGCTGAGATTGTGCTCTACGTGTGAACAAGTCATACGTACCAATAATACCAAGGCACACGTATGTTCAGGAAAGAAAAAATGTCACATTTGTCACCACATCGTGGACTTGGAACACCAATGTTACGTGCAAAGATACCAACCCCCACCAGAGAAAGAGGACGGTCACAAGAAGAAAGGCAATTTCATCTTTTTCGATTTCGAATGCATGCAAGAGACCGGCATTCACATTCCTAATTTCTGCGTGGCTCATCGAGCGTGCGAGAAGTGCATTCAAGAACCTATCTTCAGTCATTGCCCTCACTGCAGCAAGATTCCCGGAGGACGTGAAAAAATCTTTCGGGGGCCAAACACGTTAGCCGATTTTGCCCAATGGGTCTTAGACCCCGTCGACAAGACGTGGAGCCAAGAGGACATCGAACGTTACGGAGATTGTCATCGTCATGCCACGGTGATGGCTCACAATTTCTCCGGATACGATGGACAGTTTCTTTTGAGGTACTATACGGAACAAGGCACCGAGCGTCCTAAAGTGACTTTGAACGGAGCCAAAATCATTTTCATGCAAGTGGGACAAGTGCAGTTTAAAGATTCGATGAGCTATTTGGCCATGCCTTTGAGTCGAATGCCTAAAACGTTTGGAATGACAGAAATGGCTAAAGGGTACTTTCCACACTTTTTCAATACGGAAGCCAATCAACACGCCGTTCTACCCCATTTACCTGAGGCTCACTATTACGACCCCGACAACATGCGTACCGAACAACGAGAAGCTTTCTACGCTTGGTACCAGATTCACGCCTCGGACCCTTTCGACTTTCAGGAAGAAATGCTAAAGTATTGTCGTTCCGACGTGGACATTTTACGGCGTTGCTGTGGAAAATTTCGAGAACTGTTCATGGAACACGGAGGGGTCGATCCTTTGAAAGAAGCTTGCACCATTGCCAAAGCGTGTTCCTTAGTGTATCGACAACGATTCATGCCTGAAAACACCGTGGCTGTCATCAGTCCTCAAACGACCCACTTTGTCAAACGTCAATACTCGGTCAAAGCCCTACGTTGGTTACATTACTTGTGCGACAAGGAAGACAAATGGATTCAGCATGCCCGCAACGGAGGGGGTGAAAAGACCATCGGAACGTATTCGGTCGATGGCTGGGACTTAGAAAACCCCAAGATCGTGTACGAGTTTAACGGTTGCTTATTTCACGGATGTCCCGTTTGTTACCCTGACCGTGGCACCAAGAATCAGTTTTTGCAACGAACCATGGAAGACTTGTACCAGGACACTTGTCAGCGTCGCCTAAAGTTAGAACAGGAAGGATACCAAGTGGTGGAAATGTGGGAACACGAGTACGATCACCGTATGAAAACCGATCCCGAGTTTAAACGCCTCGTGGAAAGTTACCAGTTCATGGACCCGCTGAACCCGAGGGATAGTTTGTACGGAGGAAGGACCAATGCCACCTGTTTGCTGTACCAAGCCGACGAAGAGAAAGGAGAAGAAATCAAATACTTGGACGTGTGTTCGCTGTATCCCTACGTGTGCAAATATTGTCGCTTTCCTGTAGGGCACCCGCAATTGTTAACCGAACACATCGACCTGAAAAACATTCGACAATACGAAGGCTTGATCAAGTGCAAAGTTTTGCCTCCCACGAACCTATACCATCCCGTCTTACCTCACCATTGTCAAGGCAAATTGATGTTTCCCTTGTGCCGTACTTGTGCCGAAACGTGCAACCAAGATCAACCTTGTCAGCACAGCCAGGAAGAACGGGCCTTGACGGGAACCTGGGTCAGCGTAGAATTGTTCAAAGCTCTGGACATGGGATACCAACTGTTAGAAGTGTACGAAATTTGCCACTTTCCCAAGACACAACAGTACCGCAAGGGTGATCCCAGTCAGAAAGGCATTTTCGCCGACTACGTGGATGCCTTTTTGAAACTGAAGCAAGAAGCCAGCGGCTATCCTTCCTGGTGTCACACTCCCGAAGACCAAATACAATTCAAAGAGAAATACTACGAACAAGAAGGCATCACTTTAGACCACATCGAGAAAAACGAAGGCAGGCGATCGTTTGCCAAAGTGATGTTAAATTGCTTGTGGGGTAAAATGGCACAACGACCGTGTTTACCCAAGACGGAATATTTGACAGAACCTTCCCGCTACTTCCAGATGATTCACGACAAAACCAAATACATGAAACACGTGGACGTCGTTCGAGAGAATTTGATCTTGGTCAATTACGAAGAAGATCTGGACTTTGTGCAAGACGACCCTTTTGGAAATGTCATCATTGCGGCTTACGTGACAGCCCATGCTCGCTTAAAATTGTACGAAGCTTTAGAACTGTTAGAAGAACGCGTCCTGTACTTTGACAAGGACAGTTGCATTTACATCCATCACCCGATTCAACATCACCCTAACATCGAAGGAGACCGTTTAGGAGCCTGGACAGACGAGCATCCCGACGACAAGATTCTAAGTTTCGTCAGTGGCGGTCCCAAAAATTACGGCTACGAATACCGGGACAAACAAGGAGAAGTGCACACGACGTGCAAAGTGAAAGGAGTGACTCTGAATTATCGTACCAGTCGAGTGGTCAACTTTGGGGTATTGAAAGAAGCCTTGCAATCGGGAGAGGATGGAAACTTTAAAGTGACCACCTATCAACCGAACAAGATTGTACGTTTACCCACTCACCACATCGTCAGTCGACCTTTGGAAAAAGTTTATCAAATCGTGTACCAGAAGCGAGTTCGACTTCCCAATCATTTCACCTTACCGTATGGACACGTTGGTATAAAACATTGGTTGTAAGAGGATAGCCACCCACCAGAAAGATGACTTCGCCACAGCAAGAATCGAGTGAGAAACCCGATGAGAACTCCAAGTTCAAACCCTACCATTTTCCAGTCTTCTTACCTGACTATTGTGATTGTGCCCGTCGATTGGACACGTTTCAGAAATGGCCTACGGATAGGGACGGATTACCTTCTTCGCATGTTTTAACTAGAACAGGATTTGTCTACTTGGGACCTGAGTCAGGATTGGGATACGAGGTACAGTGTTTCGCTTGCGGACTGAAGTTACGAATGGATCTATGTATCTATAAAGATTCAGCTATTCTGGAACATACTCGATGGTCTCCGCACTGCCCTTACCTTTCTATGGCCTTTCCACCCATCACACTACGGTACAATGTTGACGGTACCTTAGAGACGGTACCTTCCAGAACAGGACATAAAAAACTTAAAAAAGGAAAGATGTACAAGCTGGAGACTGCATTGCGACTAGTATAAAAAGGGGCTATGGTCAAGATCGATAGTTCATTGTGACTACCAAGACCGAGCGAACAAGATGAATACTTTGAAAGAGACATCGTTCCAGTTTGGGGATTGTAAAAAAGTTGTATCTTCCTCTAGTGTGACTAATATTGGATGGATAAGACCCATGCATTGCGACGGAAAATGTCCGGAAGGAAACTGCGATTGTCCATGTGGTTACCATTGTAATTGCGTAACGGAGTTTGCAGACGAGTGCGATTGTGAGCCTTGCGATGGGACCGATGCTGTACGTTGTGACCTGAGCGATGCCGTGAAGCATCATGGGAACTTTGTTCTCACTGCCCCTGTCATGGAAAGTGATGCTGTGCGTGTCAAACCTGAGGGATGCGAAAGCGATGCCGCTCGTCCTCTTAGACATTTTACCGGGTTTAAAGGGGAATGTCGACCTTCACGTTTACCTCCCTACGGATGTCATCCAGCCCTGAGCAAACTCCTGTTCCTGTCACCCAACCCTCATCGAAACGAACCTGTGAAAGACGAATATTCGTTCCCTGTGCGTTTGTCGGAATACTGCGACTTTGAAAATCGTCTTCAATCGTTCAAAGGAAAATGGCCAAAGTATCTGGGAGGACCGACCCCCGAAGAATTAGCCAGAGCCGGATTTTTCTACTTGGGCGAAGGAGATAAAGTCAAGTGCTTCAGTTGCGGTGTGTCACTTCACCACTGGGAACCGCAAGATTCGGCCTACGTTGAACATGCTCGATGGTCACCGAATTGTCATTACTTACCTTTAGTGGGACCGAGACATTGAAGTAACTTTTTTTACCATAATAATCTGTTCATGGATACTTTACAAGAGAACATTCGTGCTTTGCCTGTGGAGTTGAGAGAACGCATTTATCGAGAGCTGGTCAAAATACAAGTGAAACGTAAAGAACAATTGCATCCGTTACGTCACCGGTGTTTGAACCACTGGTACCTGAAGGCTATACAAGGACTGATTCAATTGAAAGTGTTCCATTGGACAGACATTGATCAACGATTCTCTAGTTTTAAAAAGGATTGGTTTGGTATGGACGATTGTAGTTACATCATTGTAAACGTACTGCATCGAATTCCAGAGGAAGAGTTAACGAATTACCAACATCTTTCACACAATGTCAACTTGGTGAAAGAGGAAACTTCTGAACGAATTGTAATGTGTAGATTAGTGACTCAACGATTTAAATTCGACACTGAAGTGAAACCATGTTTGTGCAAAGAGTACATTTCTTGTGTCAGACCAAAGAGGATTTAGTATGACCTATTCATGGATACTTTACAAGAGAACATTCGTGCTTTGCCTGTGGAGTTGAGAGAACGCATTTACCGAGAGTTGGTCAAAATACAAGTGAAACGTAAACTCAAAGTGATTCATCCGTTTTTAAATTATGCTCTGTTCCAAAGTACAAGAAGACTGATTATGAGTGGATATTACATTAGGCACAAAGTTAAACGAGGCTATTGGCTACCACCCAACGATTCCAAAAACAGTGTATATACTTATGGATACTTTACAAGAGTACATTTTGGGCTTGCCTGTGGAGTTGAGAGAACGCATTTACCGAGAGCTGGTGAAAATACAAGTGAAACGTAAAGAACAATTGCATCCGATACGTCACCAGATCTTTAACCACTGGTACCTGAATAGTATAAGAGAACTGATTCGTCAGAAATTCTTTCAATGGTCAGACCTTGTTCAAAACTTTGAGGTCGCTAATGATCGACATGTTCATGATTATGGTTACTTCGAGATTCACCTACAGCAATACATTGAGGAAGACAAGTTAAAGGATTACCAACATATTTTACGTGGAATCTACTTAGAGGAAGAGGAAACACCTAAACGAACTCTGACGTTTCGGTTACAGTATGCAAGATTTAGATTCCCTACTGGAGAACGAAGATCTCTGGCTAGAAAGTACGTCTATTGCATCCGAAAAAAAGAGAATATAAAAACAGGCTGCCATGCCACGGTTTATGTCACATGTCATCCAACAGATTCCGTGGAAGGAACTCAATGACCATATTCAAACCGTGGATCATTACCATCGATTATTACAAGAACTGTATCCATTCAATTTGGGACGACAAGTGGTGTGTGTCTTAGTGACTTGTTTTTTGGGATTTCGTTTACCAGCCGATTCTTTGTGGACTCTTTACGATCAGTACTTACCACCTCCATGGCCTTAAATGGTCACGAAAAACTCCTTTTGCTCAAAGCCTTGCGTTTTCATCTGGATACTTCTCGACCTCAACAGGAAAAAAAGATTCGTCAACTTTTAGCTACCCAAGACGTGTATGACGATGTGTGTGTAGCTTGTGACTTACATCCCCATTAGACAGATGTTCGTGATTGGAAAAAAGGGGGTTTTGAAGCTTGGACCCAAGAAGTGGCCCAGTATGCACAAGAGTTGTTCAAGGAAAAAAGTTACTTTTCAACCTGTGTTAGTGACGGTACCAGAAGAACCCGTCACCGAGAACAACCACTCGCTTCAGGACAGGACTGTCATGGACATGCCTGAAAGGTCATTCCGGGAGGACACTTGTGTGACAATACCTCATGTAGAGACTGTAAGAACATTACACACTGTCCCTAGGACATCTTCGTTACCCAAAACATGTTGTACAGACACTTGTTTATATTCCACTTTGATTGTTTTGATGTGTTTTTTATTCCTGTACATCACTATTTGGGTTGTATGTATTTTTCTCTTTCGTGTTCATATTTGAAACATTCAATAAACGTGTTCTGAAAAAAGTATATAAACTCTTGTCTTGTTTGTTTTCGTGTCGCAAGTGACATTTCTCACACAATGGCTACCTCTGCTGTCTCTGCTCCCTCTTCCTCTACTGTCAAAGTCATCGACGAACACTTAGATCGTGCCAGTTGGGAGGCTTTGTATCTTCGCCATCCCTTTAACATGCTCATTCCTGGACCTAGCGGTTCTGGCAAAACCGAATTCGTCAAACGTTTGATCGAACATAAACATCATTTGATCGATCGACCCCCTCAACGGATCGTGTGGTGTTACAAAGAGTGGCAATCGGCGTACAGCCTTTTGCGAGAAAGTCAAGGCGATTCCATCGTGTTTGTGGAAGGCATTCCTAAAGAAGACGATGGCATCGTCTCTGACTCCCGTCAAACCCATTTGGTCATTTTCGACGACATGTTAGGAGAAGACGAAGAAGAAATTAAACTGTGGTTCACGCGCAAAGGGCATCACCGTAATGCCAGTGTCGTTTACATCACCCAAAATTTGTTTCAACAAAGTAAAGCCCATCGCACCATCAGTCTCAATGCGCATTACGTGGTCTTGTTTAAAAGCCCTCGAGATAAATCGCAAGTGCAAGTCTTAGCCAAACAGTTAGGAACGCCTTGGCTGACTCAGGCGTACGACGATGCCACTCAAACGCCACACGCCTATTTACTCGTCGATTTGAAACCTATGACTCCCGAGGATTTGCGATTTCGTACCCACTTGTTTCACCACTGGTGCCAAGATGGAGGGCCTGTCCTGTACACGTCTCCGTCCTCGACTTCATTTCACTCCCCATGAAAAAAATCTATAAAAACCTCAGACCCTTTTTCGTCTGTCTCACACAGTGTGAACATGACGTCCCTTCAGTCGCATCTTCCCGTCAAATTGATTCGTGCCTTGTATGGCATCAGTCGAGAAAAAGATCCACAAACACGAGCTCGTGTCTTAGAAGCTAGTCTCAAAGAAGTCTTACGATGGTTCACGGTGACAGCACGTCAATTACTCCAAGGAATCATTCAGATTCCTCATCAAACCCAACGCTTTTTTGATCGAAACAAAGTCGCTTTGGTCCAACTGGCCGATCCCCGCATCGACACTCAAACCAAAAAACAAATCATTTTGAAACCTGGAGGGAGCGGTACTCTAGGAGGGGTCATCATTCGCTCACTCTTAAGATGGGATCCTAATGCCCCCAAAGTTATCCCCAAGACAAAAGTCCAACGAAGCCCCAAGAAGAAAAAGAAAAAGACCAGGTCCCCAAGAAGAATAACTTCTCCAGTGGCGGGACCCTCCTCTTACCAGACACCACCACCATCACCCCGGAAAAAGAAAAGAAGCCCCCAGAAAAAGAAACAGAGAAAAAGTCCTCAGAAAAAGAAAAGTCCACAGAAGAAGAAAACTAGTCGCAAGAGAGGCACTTCGGCCAGGACGCAACCTTACACTCGCAAGCCACGACCTGCCACAGCGTCTCCGGCAGCCTCACGTTTGTCCACTTCTCCGTTGATGTCACCAGGAACTGAAGAGTACTTGGAGACGTTGATTACACCAAGAACTTCTCCGTTGATGACCCCCAAAAGAACTTCCCCAGTGGCAGGACCTTCCAATTTAGCGGCAGTGGCTGCTGCTCACAAAGTACCTTCTCCCAAAATCAAAGTCCATGAAAGATCGGGCATGTTACAAAGTTTACTGGATTTGTCCAAGCAAGAACTGGCTCGATTTAGTCCGTTACGTACCCCTGCACGACGTGTCATGCCTGTCCTCAAACTGATAAAACGTAAAGACAATCAGTGGCGACGCGTTCCAGTATAAAAAAGGCCTGTGACCGAGTAGGGTATCAGTGTTTTTAGGTGCTCCTAAAGACTCAAAGATGTCACCCTCCAGAAAACCCCAAGGAAAGAAAAGGAAAGGACTACCACCACGTTTAGCCAAACATGGGGACCTGTTATCTGTCCTGTCCAAAGCTTCTCCACCCCTACGAAAAAAACTCATTCAAACGGCCTCCAAAGAGGTCATCGATACCGTGTGCGAATGTTGTTTGAACGTTTTGAAAGGCACGATCCCTTTGTCCAAACACCAGAAACAATGCTTAGGCAAACATCGTCACGTTCTTCGGAAAATGGTTCAAAAGAAAATTCCCATTCGTCAGAAAAAGAAGATGTTGGTCCAACGTGGAGGCATTTTACCTCTCTTGTTAGGCCCCATACTGAAAGGAGTCTTGGGAACCATGTTGGGAGGACTGATGGGAGCAAGATAAAAAGTCCTTCGGAAGTCCCAAGATCTCAGAATTCACCCCTGACAACCCCATGGAAAGACGAAAACTAGCTTTAGTGCCTTACAAACGATGGATGGAATACCATCGGTGGCAAGAACAACGCACCCCGCATTTACCTCCCAATCCCAATTTGAGCGAGATGTCCCAGTTACAACACGAATTGCAGTCCTTGATGGATCGCCAAGATTTGTCCGAAACAGAAAAATCGCAAAAGTACGGTCAACTCTTGCAACGACTACAACTCTTTCACCAGAAAGCTTTAGACGAAACAGCTCTACCCACTTTGAAAGATTTTAAGACCTTGATGAAAAGTCCAGCACCATCACCAGTACCAGTACCAGTACCACCAGTACCCGTGACCAAGACAGAAAAAGGAAAAGAAGAAGAAGAAGAAGGATTTCAAACTCCACCAGAAAAAGTACGCAAGTTAACAACACCACCTACCTCCAGAATTGGATGGATTAAAAAGATGATGGCCACCCCTTCTTCCTCACAAGAGAAAAAGAAAGTGAAGACAGAAGTGAAGACAGAAGTGAAACAAGAACCGATATCCCCCGCTCAGACATCCTCCTCCTCTTCGACACCTATTGCTGGCCGCACACGCAAAGCCTTGCAATCCAAGAAAATACCCCAAGAGAAAAAGAGTAGCCTCTTCCAAGAGTGGATACCTTATTAACACACCAACACAAAAAAATGGAAAAAGTCTTAGCTAGCATTTACTACGATCCCTCGCATCCTGCAGGTTACGCAGGAGTTCAAAAATTGTATCGTGCTGCCAAAACTCGACTGAAAAGTCTCCGTTTACCTCAAGTGCAACGATGGTTACAAGAACAAGCTACCTACACTTTACACAAACCCATTCGACGCAAGTTTGCCAGAAGTCGCACCCGAGTGGAAGGCATCGATCATCAATGGCAAGCCGATTTAGCCGATGTCTCTCATTTGGCCAGCTACAATCGTGGTTACAAATATTTGTTTTGTGTCATCGACGTCTTTTCCAAATTTGCCTGGGTCGTGCCTTTGACTTCCAAATCGAGCAGCGAGTTAGTGCGAGCCCTGCAACGGGTGTTGAAACAAAGCGGTCGTCGCCCTCTTCGATGGCAAACGGACAAAGGCACCGAATTTCTGAACCAAGCTTTCCAAAAAGAATTAAAGAAACGTGACATTCATTTTTTTACCACCGAGAATCCCGAAACCAAAGCCAGCATCGTGGAACGTTTTCAACGCACTTTGAAAGAACGCATGTGGAAATATTTTACGCATCACCACACTCTGAAGTACATCGACATCTTACCGCACCTGGTGCAAGCGTACAACCAATCTTACCATCGAAGCATCGGACGTGCCCCGCAAGACGTGACTCCCGACAACGAAGTGCTGGTGTTTGAGCGCCTGTTCGGTACGTCCCCGACGAGGGCTGTCCCCAAGAAAAGTGGAGAGTTGACCGTAGGAGATTGGGTGCGCATTGGCAAAACCAAACGCACTTTCGACAAAGGTTACTTACCTAACTGGACGACCGAATTGTTTCGCGTCACTGGACGAGTACATGGCCGTCATCCTGCCGTCTATAAATTGGAAGACATGAACGGAGAAGTACTCAAAGGAACGTTTTATTTGCCCGAGTTACAACGTGTCACCAAAAAAGAAGACGACGTGTACGACATCGAAAGCATTCTCGAACGCAGAACCCGTAAAGTGGGCAAACGACGTGTCAAAGAAGTCAAAGTACGTTGGAAAGGATATCCACCCAGTTTTGATTCTTGGATCGACGCTTCGCAAGTCATCGACTATAAAAAGAAGCGACCATCATGCCCTTTCACACAGCAGACGCAGCTACGTCGACCACTCCTCCTTCACCTAGTTCTTCTGTGCAAGATTTACAAAAACAACCCTTGTGGGTGTGGTGTGGAGAACGTGTGCCTAAAACGCAAATCGTCTTTTTCTGCCAAATCTTCGTGGTGTATTGTGTCATCGGGGCAGCCATCGCCAATTTGAGTTTGCAACAAGGAGACAAACAATTGTGGACCATTTTATTGAGCAGTTGCATCGGTTACCTGCTTCCTAATCCCTCCCTGAAATTCACCTCGAACGGGAACCACGGGAACCTTGTGTCCAGTGCCAGTGCCAGTCACCACTTCAATCACAACCAGAACCCCATTTTAGACGGAGACACGCCTCTGACGTCCAGTAACCCCTCGGACAGCCACAGAACTCTGGAATTATGAGTCACCAAAACCAATTTTACTTAACCTTACCCAGTGACAGTTCCATGGAGGTGTTTCCCAACAACACGTTGTGCTGTTACACGGCCAAATTACCTCAGGCCATCCCCTTAGATCACGAAGCCCATTGGGAAGTGGCTTTGGTAGAAATGATTCACCCAACCCAAGTCCTCAATGTCATTGACGATCAAAGTAAATTTACGGTGGAAGTTTATGACGAACCATTGCAAAAGTGGATGAATGAGAATAACAAATATCCCCATAAAACAAAAAACAAAGTCAATCCAAATTGGATGGACTATGAGTTGTTCATTCCCTCAGGCTATTATTTTAGTGGTCAACATTTGGTCAGCGCCATAGTCTCCAAGTTTAATGGCGTGTTTGGGGAAGCTTTTAAGTCCAAAGTTGTCACCCTGGAATACCACAAAACAGCTCGTCGCTTCCTGATGAAATTTCCTGATGAAAAAATCATAGGTTTCTATTTTAATGATGAATTGTTTGACATGTTGGGTGGTGACGTAAAGATGAGGAAGAAAATAGAACTAACATTAAAACAAAAAACCGTCATTTACGACAACGATACTTTTGTCAAGTATTTTCGTACCCCGGTAGAACTGAACCAAGGACTGAATTTGATCTTTGTGTATTCCGATGTGGTGGAATACAACGTGGTGGGACACACCTCCGTGCCGTTACTGCGTGTCATTCCTTTCAAAGTGGACTCTGCCACAATCGCTGACGAAGAAGGTGGAAACACTTACCACGTTCACCGCGAATTTGTCCATCCTCACTATTTGCCCGTCAGCAAGTCGTATTTGGACACGGTCAACATTACTATAAAAGGAGATTTGGGACAAGATATTCCATTCACCAAAGGAAAAGTCACGGTGAAACTCCATTTTCGAAAACGGTTCTCTCACGACTCGTAAGTAAGTAAGTCATGTATCCAGTATACCGAGGGGTTGCTCGACAGCGAGGACACGGTTTAGGAGACATGTTAAAATCGGCCTTTCGTTCGGTGGCTCCAGTCTTGAAACCGATGGTGACACGAGGATTGCACGCCTTGAAAGATGCGGCACTGACACAAGGCAAAGAATTTCTCCAAAATGTCATCATCGACAAACAAAACCCTAAAGAAGCCTTCATGAGGGCTGGCAAAAATGTCTTGCTGCAAACGGGCAAAGACATTTTAGGCCGACGAGAGACACCTATAAATGCCCTGCACGCTACCGAGTCAAGCATTCAGCAAGGACAAGGCAGAAAGAGACGACGAAGAAGAAAATACCCTTTCACCAGACTTCAAGCGAGAAAGGCCAAGAAAAGAAGAACCGTTCGAGACTTAGACGTTTTCGATTATTGAAACACAACAAAAAATGATGCACCGAGAGTCTTGCGCCTGTTCCAAGACGGAACTGGATCTGTTTGCCATGCCCCCCACCATGATGACCATGCAAGAATCCCAATGGGTGGAATTTCATCCCGTCTCCTCATTGGCAGCCTCAGCTCCCATCGAGTTTGAAATCAAAGGACAGCCCGAAGATTACATCGATCTGAATAGCAGTTACTTGTACTTGAAAGTCCACGTTCTAGATAAGGAGGATGGTGGAGTAGATGCCACTGAGATTATAGCTCCCGTCAACAATTTCATGCATTCCTTGTTCAGCTCAGTGGACTTGTACTTGAACAACAAACTGGTTAGCAGCAGCATGGATACTTACCCTTACCGTGCCTACCTGGAAAATCTCTTGACGTACGGACCAGATGCCAAAAACACCCATCTCAATGCCTGTGTGCTGTGGGTAGATGACGAAGCGGGCAAGTTTAAGATAGCTGACGCAGGTGACAATGACGGCTTTGTGGCAAGACGAAACAGAATCACAGGCAAAAAGAGTTTAGAACTGATGGATCGTTTGCATTTGGACATGTGGTTGCAAGAGAAATATTTGCTGAACGGGGTCAATGTGCGCCTAAGACTGAATCGCAGCAGTGCCGCTTTCCATTTGTTGGCTGATGAAACTGCTATTAAGGGTGGCAATCCTAAAAGCCAAATCGAAGTGGCCAGACTCTACGTACGACGCGTGGAAGTGTTACCTAAAGTGGGAAATGACATCAGTCAGACGTTGAGCAGAACGACCGCCAAGTATCCCATACGACGTGTGGAAGTGAAAACGTTCACCATTCCCGCTAACCTTCAATCCATAACCGAACATGATCTGTTCCAAGGACAGTTACCCAAACGTTTGATCCTTGGTATGGTCTCGAATGCAGCCTTCAACGGAGCCTTCGCTGAAAATCCTTTCAACTTTCATCACTTCGACGTAAAGAAAATCGAAGTCAGTCGTGATGGCAAGACCTTGTGTACCCGACCTTTCGAACCTAGCTTTGATCCCACAAAGATGAATTACTTGAGATCGTACTTGTCCCTGTACGAAGCCACCGGTCAGTTAGGAACCAACACCAGTCACGGCATTGAGTATGAGGATTATGCAGGAGGCTATGCTTTGTGGGCTTTCGATTTCACTCCAGACCAAGGCAGCGACGAGGGACATTTCCACCCTATAAAATCCGGCCAGATTCGTGTGGAACTTCAGTTTGCAGATAAACTACCAACGACAGTGAACGTCATCCTGTATGCAGAATTCGATAATACGATAGAAATCAACAGTTTGAGAGAAGTCATTCTAGATTATTAGAAAGCCATGGAAGACTGTTATCCCTCTTTACCTAGTGGAGAAACTTTGGAGATGGAATGTAAGGAGACCGTGGAAAAAGAAGAATCTCAAGACAAAGACGAAGAAGATATCATAATGAAGTCGAGATGGCCAGAACAAGAAGCCCATTTAGTCTGCTGTTTTGCCAAACACTTGGTCGACAAAATGACGGAACTGATCAAGAAAAATTGCTATGGATGTCAAAACGATCATCCCAGTCAAATTCAACACGATAAATGCCTGATGTTGAGTCAAGAAGAAAAATTGGACGAGTATCTGGACGAAGCTTGGAGCCTCATCTCGAACAAAGACGTGTTGCACCAGTGGTATAAAGACTTGCGTGAACATTCTTGTCCACCATTAACCACTCAAGAGATCCATCGCATCGAAGCTCTCCTGAATCAGAGTGAGGAAACAGAACGAATAACCGTTTATTCGTCAGACATTTTCAAGCAAAAAGTCAGGATCGAATTGACGACGTATTATTACCTGTGAAGAAGAAAAACACACAAACACAAATGGATACCTGGGAACTTTATTACCTTTTGAACCACAGTTCTTATACGGCTTCTTGGAATCCCGTCGTCTGTGCTAAAGATGAACTCCCTCATCGCAAACCTAAAGACCATCAAGCTTACGTGATCAACACGGACGACAGTCATCTCCCAGGAACCCACTGGGTAGCCGTCTACTTTCCTCAAGAAGGCTGTGTGGAATATTTCGATTCATACGGATTGCCCCCTTTGGAAGACGATATCATCGACTTTATGAGAAGAAATGCTCAAACCACCCGATTCAATAATGTGAAATTACAAGGCACAGATTCCTTGGTGTGTGGACAGTACTGTGTGTATTTTCTGCATCATCGCAGCCTGGGCTATTCCTTAGAACATTTAGTGACTCATTTCGATCCTCGTTCTTCTGCTAGAAACGATGTGAAAGTAGATCGATGGTTTTGTGACCATTATGCTTATCTTTTGTCTCAAGCTAGGAAACGTAGTGTCCATCAATGGCCTAATGATTTCCAACAGTGGAAATCACAATTTCATTCACAACGTTGTCAGCCTTGTTTAAAGTAGATTGTATTTGAAAAAAAAAATGTTTGTGATTTGAAAAAAATTGTTTGATGTTATAGTGTTGGATTATTGTTAAAAATGTTGTTGTTTAGTGTTAAGTGATTTTTGAATAAAAAATGTTGTGTTTAGAAAAAAATGCCTTTGTCTTTTGTTTAGCTAGAAGAATGTTGGATTGATGCTCTTTGATTTCTTACTATCCCTCTCATGAACGTTGCGGCTCGAAAACCGTGTGGGGATGTTTTCCTTCACGTCCGCGCTTTCACTTTAAGAACCGGGTTGTTCCCAGTCTAGCCATCCATTGTCGACTCATCCTCCTAAGAAGATGTGCTCCAAACTAGCTAAGCTCAACGAAGCCTACGTGAATTTGCATAGGGTCAGACACAGTCTGATACCGAAGCCAGAAGAAATAGAGAATGTGAGAATGTTAAAAATCACTGAAGACCTGATAGAAGAGCTCTTCAGAGAAGAAATGAACAGGGAGAAAGAAGAATGGACAGAGAAGTACAGACTTCAGAGACAGCAGCAACAGCAGCAACAGCAGCAGCAACAACAGCAACAGCAGCAGCAACCTGAAGCTGACAGAGGCTTTGTCGATTGTCGTATCGACACCAAAGAATTCTTCTTCTCTTTCCGAAGAAGCAGACCTATCGCCAGAAAGTCTATCCTCAGAGGACATCGCATTCTTAGAAACTAAAAAAGAATGCCATAGCAAAAAAAACAAAAAAAACAGCCCTTTTCAGGGCTACCCAATACTCTAGAAAAGAAATAACGATCCATTTGCCAATGTGTGTAGGTAGAGTAGTGTGAAAATAAACACTAACTCTTTCTTAAAAAATGTGAGGGTATGAGTTTGTGTGATTGTGTTTGTAAGTGATAAAGTAGGTTGGTGTGGATAGTAGATTAAAATGATGTTTGTTTTTTAGGCTGTTTGAGGTGTATATTTTGGGTTAGATTGGATTGCTTTGCGTATGTGGATAGTCTATTGAAGTGATGGGTAGCATAAAAAAGTGAGCGAGTGTTTCTTTTAGGTCCGCGCGTTGTTGTTTCTTGGTCATGATCTAGGTAAGATGAATTTTATGTTTTCAGGGGATGTTTTCCTTCACGTCCGCGCTTTCAGTATAAATTGAAACTCGTTCGGCAGTCCAGCTACCCTTGTTGATTGATCAACACCAAAAATGAACACGAGACTGGAGAAACTGTTGGAACTTCATGTGCATCTGGAATATGCCAGGCGCATATTAAATGAACTGGCCGCTGAAGCCATTGTCGAGGAGGGAAAGATAAGAGAGGAGGAAAGAAGAAAAAAAGAAGAGGAGGAAAGAAGATATAAAGAAGAGGAGGAGGAAAAGGAGAGAAGAAAAAATTTCAGAATCCCAGAGAGTGAAAATTGGGATTCTGAAGCGACATATCCTGCCTCTGCTCTCTCCCCCCAAAAGGTAAAAAGTAACTGGGGGATAAGATGTGTATGTGGCGCCAGGCCTGGAAGGTGCCACCATTAACCAGGTGTCCATGAAGTTCCAAACAAAACAGCCCTTTTCAGGGCTACCCAATACTCTAGAAAAGAAATAACTATTAATTTGCCAATGTGTGTAGGTAGAGTAGTGTGAAAATAAACACTAACTCTTTATTAATAGTGGAAGTGAATGTGTTTGTGTGTTTGTAAGAGCTCAGGTATGTTTGTGTGAATAGTAGATTATGGGTTTCTTAGCAAATGTGGAGAGTATAGTTAGGGTTATATTATATGAAATGAGAAAGTAGGGGGATGTTTTCCTTCACGTCCGCGCGATGTTTGGTCATCATCTAGGTAAGATCCATTTTATGTTTTAGGGGGATGTTTTCCTTCACGTACGCGCTTTTCGTATAAGAACCCACAGTATTCGTCGTTCAAACCATTCTGCAAAGAATAAAAAGAAGATGGCGTCAAACCAAATGGACAAATTACAAACCTTGCAAGACGTTTTAGACAACTTAGGAATAATGGAACAGATGCTAATAAGACTCGTTGAAGACCATTATTCCTATAGTCCCCATCGTGTAAAGATGGAAATTAACAATTTAAGGAAAGCAAAGGACAAGATTAGTGGTGTCATGAAAGAGATCAAGGAGGAGAAGGAGGATGAAGAGGAAAAGATAAGAATAAGAACATGGAACGAAAAAATTGAAAAAGAAGAGGAAAATGAGAAGAGGAAGAAAGAAGAAGAGGAGGAAGAGAAGAAAGAAGAGAAGGAGAAAAAAAAGAAGAGAAAGAGTGTTGGAGATAAAATAAGAAGTTGGTGGAGGAAAAGAAGAAATTAGAAGAAGAAGAAAACCCAAAGGCCCTTTTCAGGGCCAGCCATATTTCTCGAAAAGAGATAGCCTTTCCATTGCCTACCCCTTTTTTAAAAAAAAAATTTTTTTTTAAAAAAAATCCCATGTTAAATTCCCCTTGTCCGTAGAGTGGCCCACGATTTATTGCCATGTTAAATTCCCCTTGTCCGTAGAGTGGCCCACGATTTTTCGCCATGTTAAATTTCCATTGTCCGTAGAGTGGCCCAGGGGTGTTTTTAATGCTAATTCCCATTGTCCGTAGGGTGGCCCCCTTCACTACTTATATATATATATATATATATATATATATATATATATATATATATATATATATATATATATCTTCCTTTGCTCGGTTTCACTTAACCTTTACCATCATTCATATATCAATAGACATCGTGGTGTGACTCAAGCGAACACTCTATACACATTTCCTTTCTTAGATTCTCGTCCGTGTTTTGACCGCTCTGGTGGCCTAGTTGTTAGAGCGTCCGCCTCGGATGCGGGAGATCGTGGGTTCGATCCCCGACCGAGTCATACCAAAGACTTACAAAAATGGTACTAACAGCTGCCTCGCTTGGCGCTCAGCATTAAGAGTTTAGTGTTAGGACTGGTCGGCCTGGTGTCAGGATAATGTGACTGGGTGGGACATCATGCTACATGTCTGCGGCGTGATGCCCCAGTGCTAGACATCACTATAAACTGCCACATTGCAGACATCGTAGCGATATGACTGAAAAATTGTTAAAGCTACGTTAAAAAAACAAAATCCAAATCCAAATCGTCCGTGTTTTGCTACGATGGTCCAGAGAGAGAGAAAGACTGGGCGGGGGGGGGGGGGGCCTTTTGGACATTTTCATATTTATTAATAATGATCAATTTTCAGCACATTATAACAGGTTTTAGAACAACATCAAGAACATCAAAGCGTTAAAATACATCACACACCATAGTATATTTGCCGCGTAACCGAGAAATTTACCGTATAATGTCGACAGGCTATTTCAAGTTTGTATCACTGATCATATAAACACTGTAGATAAATCTCAAGGAAAGTGCACACATACCGTTACGACCAACAACATTCCTGTAGGTTACTTGGTGTTGTTCACTTTCAAGGATGTCATCCAATCCAAATTCTTTTTCTCTCTCACTCCAGATTTCTGTGTAGTTTTTACCCTTATGCATGAGAGATGAGGGGATAACGGAAAGCAGAAAGTATTTCGATGAAATTGCCTGCCATATTAAATTCATTAAAAAACGGGGATCATTAATATTTTTGTCGTTATTTTCGTACGTCATTAATGATTCATGAGTGGTAATTCATCTACAGTTGCAAGAATGTTTATAGATGCGTATTATTGCGCCACCTGCGGATCACAATTTGATATAATAATAATAATAGTATTGGTATATTAAATTGCTTTATGCCAATACTTTAGAAGCCAGGTTATTTTCAATATATATATATATATATATATATATATATATATATATATATATATATATATATATATATATATATATATATATATATATATATATATATATATATATATATATATATATATGAAATAGATTATTCGGACTGGGGAACATGCCATATACGACTGGAAGGCGAGTATCCTGGGATCAGGAAATAGCACCCGTTTCCACCGAAGCGCTTAGAAGGTCCGTTACTGTACTGGAAGGTAAGCTAAGAGACAGAATCCGGCCATCAGTGCGCAAGAAACTGAGGCGAACCTTTCAACTAAAACGTTACAATACACTAATTTCCGATTTTTTAATATCAAATGCGTGTATATTTAACATTGTAAATATTACCAATCAAATGCAGGGAATTCTGAGAGTGCCAAATTATCGCTTGATATTTGAATAATATACAATAATTTTTCAAATCTGCATCAAAATTTGTTTTTAATTCTTATTTCCTCCCTAATCCATATTTGTCTTGCAGATGGAGATATATGCATAGTTTGGAACTGCTATCTGCAAGATGAATCTAGGTATTGCTTCGAGAAGGGTGTAATATACGGAGCTGTTATCTACTGGATCCGGAATAATAGTGTCGTACAACGCGCAGCTGATAAAGCCAGTTGGCATCATGAATATCATGCCATGGGAGACTTCCTAACAAAGTAAGCGAATATTAGCACTTACTTTTTTTTGCAGTTAGTATAATTTTTATTCAGTAATTGTCTGTAATCAAAGAATTTGTTTAACTTGAAAAGATCAGACAAATATATCATAGATCGTCATTCTTTAAGTCCAGAGTTAGTGGAGTGCTTCATGGTAAATACTTCAAGGACAGAGTTAGTGGATTGGGTCATGATACATATTTTAAGGACAGAGTTAGTGGATTGGGTTATGATACATACTTCAAGGACAGAGTTAGTGGATTGGGTTTTGATACATATTTTAAGGACAGAGTTAGTGGATTGGGTTATGATACATACTTCAAGGACAGAGTTAGTGGATTGGGTTATGATACATATTTTACGGACAGAGTTAGTGGATTGGGTTATGATACATACTTTAAGGACAGAATTAGTGGATTGGGTTATGATACATATTTTAAGGACAGAGTTAGCGGATTGGGTTATGATACATACTTTAAGGACAGAGTTGGTAGATTGCTTTATAAAATACAAGGACAGAGTTGGTAGATTGCTTTATAAAATATACTTAAGGACAGAGATGGTTGCTTGCTCTTTACATATTTTAAGAACAGAATTGGTGATTTCCTTTATGATATATAACTGAAGGACAGAAATGGTCTCATTATTTATAATACACATTTTAAGGACGGCATTGGTAGCTTGCTTTAAGATGCATACTTTAAGGACTGAGTTGGTATGCTGCTTTATGATATATTCTTTAATGAGTTGGTAGCCTGTTTTATGATATATACTTTAAGGACTGAGTTGGTAGCCTGTTTTTTAATATATACCTTAAGGACTGAGTTGGTAGCCTGTTTTATGATATATACCTTAAGGACTGAGTTGGTAGCCTGTTTTATGATATATACTTTATGGATTGCGTTGGTAGCCTACTGTATGATATATACTTTAACGACTGCGTTGGTAGCTTGCTTTACGATATATACTTTAAGGACTGCGTAGGTAGCACTTTTATAATATATACCTTAAGGACTGAGTTGGTAGCTTGCTTTAAGAAATATAGTTTAAGGACTGAGTTGGTAGCTTGCTTTAAGAGATATCCTTTAAGGACTGAGTTTGTAGCTTGCTTTAAGATATATAGTTTAATGGCTGATTTGGTAGCTTGCTTTAAGATATATACTTTGAGGACTGAACTGGTAGCTTGTTTTAAGAGATATCCTTTAAGGACTGAGTTGGTAGCTTGCTTTGAGAGATATCCTTTAAGGACTGAGTTGGTAGCTTGCTTTAAGATATATACTTTGAGGACTGAGCTGGTAGCTTGCTTTAAGATATATCCTTTAAGGACTGAGTTGGTAGCTTGCTTTAAAAGATATCCTTTAAGGAATGAGTTGGTGTCTTGCTTTATGATATATACTTTAAGACAGAGTTAGTGGCATGCTTTATGATACAATTACATGAATAGTTGTTGAAATTATTCTTTAAATAATAGTCGAATAAAAGTTAGATGCATAGTTTCTATTCATCGATCAAAGGAATACCAAATATTATTTAATTTTTGCAGCTTTTCGTCCATTTTACCTGGTAATAAGACCTACTGTGACCGATTTAGAGAGAGGGAGCCTTACGGTGATAAGGTTTCATTCGGATACATTCTAGATATGGCTGCCATAGATTTCCTTATGCTGAATTACGATGGCGGAAAACATACGTACATCGCTAACAGGAATGAAACAATTCACCTGAATATTTTGATTGATTACGGATTGTCGTAAGTTTGAGATGAAGACCACACTTAAGCTGCATCTTTTCTTCTTTTTTTTTAAACACTTGCAATATCACTGATATGTATCACTATGACGATGTTAGACAGTATGCAAACTTGTTTCTTCATACACATAAAATATCAGATGAGAAATGTAATTAGCGTTAGGGACAATATTGAATTTATTCAAATATGTATTGTTCGATATGCTGCAGCCGATCATGCTTTCAAAAAGATCGTAATTGTAAGTAGTTCTTTCAAAAGCATAACAAAATCATTGCAAATTTTATTTTTACATTAGTCACATTTAATTAAAAACCACATTGTATCTTAATGTTTAGTTGAATAAATTCTAACGTGGAGACAAAGTAAGCATAACAATGCCACAGTTGGATCAATACAATTTTAATTTTGAGGATCCGCTTCAAAATATTGCTGACTGTGGCTTAATGTTCCTGAGTTTCAAACATAGAAAAGCCGATTAACTTCCATATTCCGTCGATTCACTGCATTGATAACAACTAAGTTTAAGTATTATATATATAATTATAATTAAACCAAAAAGGCATACAAAAACAGAAATAAAAGCAAGAAGATTAAATCCGTCAAATACAAAATCAATTTGTAACAAACATAAATAAGTTTTACTTAAGAAAAATACATTCTAAGATGTTTACAGCGTGAATATCATAACGAGTCTCATTTTAATGTGTTTACAGCGTGAACATCATCACGAGTCTCATTCTAAGGTGTTTACATCGTGAACATCATCACGAATCTCATTCTAGGATGTTTACGGCGTGAACATCATCACGAGTCTCATTCTTAGGCATTTACAGCGTGAACATCATCACGAGTCTCATTCTAAGATGTTTACGGCGTGAACATCATCACGAGTCTCATTATAGGATGTGTACACCGTGAACATCATCACCAGTCTCATTATAGGATGTGTACACCGTGAACATCATCATGAGTCTCATTCTAGGTCTAAATGATTACCTCACTTCATACATGAGGACTCGTCTGGCATAATCTACAAATGCGAGCAGACAGGTGGAACATAATGGAATATAATGGGGATAAAATGAATGATGCCAGACGTTTAGAGATTTGTCCTTCTGATAGTTACAAAGCTACATATTAAGAATTAAAGGCTTGAAGTAAAATGAATCCATTTTATGTATGTATGTATGTATGTATGTATGTATGTATGTATGTATGTATGTATGCATGTATGTATGTGTGTGTGTCCGTGCGTGCGTGCGTGCGTGCATGTATGTACGCTCAAATTTATCCAATAGCAAAGATTATGCTTTAAGAAGACTTTAAGATTTTTTTCTATCCTACAGTTTCTGCGATAAGAATGATCCAATTCTCCTAGCACCAATTTATCAATGCTGCAGGTACGTATACAATTGCAAAACACTGTTGGAAAATTCAACCATATTTAAATAAGTCTGCATTTGACTTTTTGTGGGATAATTTTCATCAATAACTACTACTAACGCCATCCACTGATTTATGTTACCACAAAAAATTAAACAGAGTAATGCCCCTTTCAAAGAATTGTGCCATTGCTCATTGGTATGTACAAGTCTATCGATATGACAAAACAGAATCACAGTTCCTCAAGCGGGTGTTGTAGCGGAATTCACTCGGCTACACTACCCTGAGTCTTACGTCCTCTGTTTTTTTAAATAATGTCTTTATATTGGAGTGATACCCCTCTGTATATGTCTGAGGACTGGTGCTCCATTACGTGACCGAAAACTAAGGCGCTAGATGGCGCTACAAAGCCCGTTAACGTTTAAATCAAAACGTAAACCTTTAACGAAATGAAAATTACTGTTCATGTGTTTTCTCATTACATTATATATAAGTTATGTTTTGATAAGAAAGAACGAAATTTATTAATGATTCGATAATTAGAAACTTTACATAGCTATACCTTATAGGTTAATCTGTATACAGAATGTTACTATTTATTTCTTGAACAATCAAGTAAATTCTTTGAACTCCATGAGATGGAAAATATATAAGTAGCATGAGCGTTTGTGTTGTTACAATTAACTGTGAAATACACGAATACATATCACATTTATAGTTGTAAACAAACGACAACACAGACTGGAGTAAAACGATGCAATTTTATAATTTAGTTTTAAACGTGTAATGTCGGCTGTATCTCTTTACTATTAGCAAGTTCATTAATGTTATATTTACCATCATTGTCAATAATTTTGACCACACCATACAGTGCATATAATAGAACTTTGACATTAGTCCTGGTAGTCTAAGCAAAGCATTGCCTTTTCTCCCCGGTTTTAAATTTTACTTTTTTTACTTAATTTGTTTTATTATTATTATTTTTTATTCTATTTTTTTGCTGTTTAAAATGTCACTGATTTTTGCCTCTTCTTTGGTGTTTGCTAATGAATATTTAAAGCTATTACCTGACGTAGAATGTCGAGAATAGTTACGTGATGTTTGTGTTCTAAGAATTCAAATGGCAAGACACTTCTATACTTGCACAACGTGGCAGGGAATAAGGTCATTAATTCAAGTAGAGGGATGGTTATATTTCGTTTTGTATATAGAACCTGGTGTGACGCCGTAGTTAGTGACCGAAAGAGTGCGGATTCGAATCCTACCATCCGATTGGACCAGGTCGGTTAGGCCTACCGTGGTGGTATACTTCAGCAAGACACTTTTCTCAACTTGCCTTGCACTAAATAACCTTCCTGTGTTGTTGTTCCGTAGAAAGCCAAACCAAAATTGAATGTACCACCTCAATTACAATCCTTTCATCAATATAACTGTAATGCATCAGAAAGGAAATAATCAATGATTGGCTTTGATATACTAGCAAATGGTGTGGAATAACTGTTTACCCAAATTATGTCATATAAACTCTCGCAGGATGTAAACACTGTTCATTATTTATATCATCCGTTGACCTTTACTGGTGTAGCTACGGAACCCATTCGTATCATTCTCCGTCATTAAAAAAAAAATATTTGATATTGGAACATTGCCGATATTTTTTAGAATAACCCTATTTTTAAATGAACAATAATATAGTACGTTTGCGAATATTTCCAATACGTTTGGGAATGTTTGCAAAACAATTGGAAATATATCGCAAATCAATTGCGTATCTAATATTGCAAATATCCGCAATACGTTTGCCAATGTTCGCAATACGTTTAAGAATATTTGCAAATACGGTAGAGTTTTAATCGCGAAGGTATGTAAGTGGGCACGTTGGTAGGTAGGTGGGCCGGTAGGCTTGTCTATATTTATGGATGCCTCCCTACAGTTAAATTTGAGTCTGTCTGTCCTTCTGAATGAATGTATGCATGTAGTCTGTCAAATTGTGTATATCTGAATGCATACAAGCATGTTTTTATGGATGGATGGATGCATTTATATATGGATTTATATACATATGTGTGTATGTCTATGTGTATATATGTGTCTTGTACGTACTATGTCTGTGTAGCTTTCTCTTTGTCTTTTTGTCTGTCTGAATGTATGTTGGTTGGCATCCGTTAGTCTCGAGAGACGATGGTAGTGCACCTATGAGAGCTGTCCCGGTTGGTGGTTGTGCAGCGTCTGCTGTGGCTCTGTACCCCAACACGGAAGTGGCACCCCTTGCTGCACTGTTACACTTGAAGGTTGAGTCTGGTGTGGGTTGGATCTGCTTCTTCTTCCTCTGCAATCGCTTTTCATCAGCTAGCAAGCGTAGCTTGTCCTCGCCGACTTTCAGACCAGTGATCAGAGCATGACGGCAGCTGGACCTGTCTAGAGCAAGCTCTTCCCAGGGGTTGACATTGATGTCAAGGGCTTTCAGGTCGTGCTTGCAGATATCCTTGAAGCGGATATGCGGCTGTCCGATCGACCTTTTGCCAGGGGCAAGTTTCGAATAAAGAATGTCTTTGAGGATCCGTTCGTCATCTATTAGACGTATATGGCCCAGCCATCTGATGCGACGTTGGCGGAGGAGTGTGACCATGCTGGGAGTCTTGGCACGTCCAAGCGCCTCGTTGTTTGTTACTCGATCGTTCCAGGTGATCCCGAGTATGCGTCGGAAACGTCGCATGTGAAAAGCGCTTAGACTCTTCTCTTGTGATGCGTACATAGTCCAGGTTTCAATGGCGTACAGGAGAGTTCTAAGCATGCAGGCACGGTAGACGGAGATCTTAGTGTTCAGGGTCAGCATGCTGTTGTTCCACACTCTCTGCGACAACTTGGAGAGAGTTGTTGATGGTTGTCAAATCCGCTTACTGAGCTCAGCATCGAGCGAGAGGGTGTTGGTGATGGTAGAGCTGAGGTACGTGAACTGACTGACTACCTCAAGTTCGTAGTTTTTGATGATGATGCTTGGGGGGGTCCGTGCCCTGAGCCATCACGTGTGTTTTCTTTAAGCTGATGGTCAACCCAAACTCATCGCATGCTTTAGCAAAGCCGTCCATCAGGCGCTGTAGGTCAGCTTTTGTGTACGTGGCCAGAGCAGCATCGTCTGCGAAGAGCATGACCCTGATGGTTGCTTCACGTACTTTGATCTTTGCCTTCAGTCGTGCCAGGTTGAACAGTCTATCACGTAAACATCCACATACATACATACATACATACATACATACAGACAGACAGACAGACGGACAGACAGGATGATAGAAATACATGCAAACATATACACACAAACCGACCGAAAGACAAACATTTATGCAGGCAAACACAAATCTTTCCATACAGATTTATGTACGAACGTACAGACCTACTTACCTGTATGTAATTATACATATTAATACAGAATAATATACAGATCTCCATCCATAGCCACATACAGGTATACATACTTAATCGAAATGACATACACGGTTGCATAAAATAAATACATGCTAACAAACATACAGACTGCACACATACGCTGAAACGTACACGGCACAAATTTAACCCTCAACAACTGCGAATATATCTAAAATTACTGTAAATATTATTGCGAATATTTCCAAAAGTACGGTGTATATTCCAAAAGATTATTGAAGATACGCGTAAAGGTATTGCGAATATTTGTAAGATTATTCGCAGAAGTATCCCAGCATTTGCAAAGGTATTACGTATTTTCGCAATAGTGGTGTGCATATGTGTTAAAGTATATTCACCAAAGTATTCCGTATATTCTCAAAGGTATTGCGTTTATTCGTAATAGTAGTGTGCATATGTGTAAAAGTATATTCACCAAAGTATTCCGAATAACTCTTTTCATATTACGATCTTAATGTTTGATTTATCTTCCTTATATTTTTAATTGTTTATCTTCCTGTTTTAGTGTGTGATTGTTCTGATTCACTTTGGAATGTTGCAGACATTGACTTGAAATAATGTGACATGGATCAAATTATCTGTTTAATCTAATTATCCTTATGTCATTGATTCTTGTGGATCAAGAAATGTGTAAACAAGCAAAAGTTCATAGCTTTTAATGTGAGAGAATACATGTGATGCGCATATGTTGACAGTTTCTGTGGAGGTAAAACCACAGTAGATATCGTATATGTGCACATTTTCAATTAGATGTAAAACCACGGCATTTATCGTCATCGTAATCGTCATTCTTATCTTCATTCACTATTGCTACCACTACTACTACCACCAATACTAAAACTTCCACTACCACTACATCTACCACCACCACCACTACTACTACTACTATTACTACTACTACCACTACTACTACAACTATTACTGCAAATCATCATTGTCGCTTTCAGCATTAGAAAAAACTTTTACAAGAATTTATTGAAGTACTCAGCGAACCTTACAGAGGCTTTTGACGAGGCAACCAGAGACGACCCGCTCTACCCGCTATTGCTGCCAAAGGACCTAGCCGTCATGCATCAAAGACTAAACACCATTATCACTCTCATAGAAATATGTTTCAAGAAATACGGACAGACTGAAGTATTGTTATAGAGTTAGATTTATTATTAAAAATGTGTCAAACCAGGTTAAGTTAAAACATTCATCAGAAACATAACAATAATTTTCTTTTCTGTTTGTTATCAATTCCACAAGTTTTTCACCACGATCCAAGATTAGTTTTTGGTCGTAGTCGTGTCCAACTGAAAACTGCACAGAACCAAATCTGACCTAGCAGAAAGTGCAAGCAGGTTTAGGCCTATGCAATTTGTTAGGTGTACTCCGTTGAACAAATAATATGGACCATAATCTTCCGGCGAATTATGCGACGTCGGGTGAGGATCTATCTTGCTTCCTAGGAGTTGTACTGGACATATTCGCTAGTATATAAGGTAAATGTGTCATACGTAACATGACTACAATAGAAATTGCAACATATGAATTCTTGCCCATAAAATAGTTTAAAATGTCGTTTTATTAATAATTTGTGTATGCTGAATTACTTTTATGATATCATTTTCACCTTGTGTATTACATATGTCAGTCAACTTGTCAAAGTAAAGTCTTTAGACCAAATTGTTACGTGCATTGCTTTTTATATACATTGCAACACTAGTGTGGTTAATGAAGATAACTTCATGTCATATCCAACTATAATTCAAACTCCCTTTAGCACAATATAATTTACATTAATCTATGTATAATAGAAAGAAAAGAAGAATATATATATATATATATATATATATATATATATATATGACTTAGTTGTCTTAAACTAAGTGTGCATGTGTGTGTGTGTGTGTGTGTGATTAGGATTTTTAAAGTAGCTTTAACACTTTTTTTCTGTGATATCGGTGTGATGTCTGCAGTGAGTTTCTTAAACATAATGCTCTAAAAATCGATTATTATTATTAATTAAATATGAAAATGGCCAAAGACCTCTCTCTCTCTCTGGATCATTGTACGGGCTAAAATCTATGAAATGACGAGCGCAGAGGATTCTCGTTTGTGTCATCCCACGATGTCTCTGGACTTATGAATGATGGTAAAAGTTAAATTAAACCGACTAAAGAATGAGAGAGAGCGCTTTAAAGTCAAACCGACCAGAGAGACAGACAGACAGACATACAGAGCGCTTTAAAGTCAAACCGACCAGAGAGACAGACAGACAGACATACAGAGGGATTTAAAGTCAAACCGGAAGGAGACAGAGAGAAAGAGAACTGGGGAGTTTAAAGTCAAACCGAAGAGAGAGAGAAAGAGAGAGAGAGAGAGAGAGAGTTGTATGGTCAGTAGTACTGTTACTAAAGCAGAATAATGACTTAGAACAACTGTAAATATATTTAAATATTTTAATTATCTCTTCTGGATTCGTCATTTTGCTTAGTTTATATTCCACATTAATTTCCATGCGCCGGTAAGTGATGGCAAAGCGTTCACCTGAATAATGTAGCTAACCAAGTGTTTGTAGTGCTCTAGTTTCATCATTAAAACCACCTTTCATGTTTAAATCATAAGCTTGTATTATATTGATTTAATCAATGTCAAGAATAATAGAAACTCAAAACGAAAACAATCAACTTATCAATATGCAAAGGTGATTGTGGATAGCCACAAAAGGCATATAACTACATTTTGTAGCGGACACACTCGGGTGACGTGAGGAGTTCATTCACTTGGCCAATACACAGCTACCTGTTGTAAATCTTAACTCCGTTCAAATAGCAAATATATGTTATTTGTATGTGATATAAATGCAATATATGTATAGCATGTATGCTGTATCAATGATATACCAACCCTCGTTTCCTTTTAATGAATCATTTATAGATCTCGTGGTATATCATTGATACAGTGTAGACGTTATATATATATATATATATATATATATATATATATATATATATATATATATATATATATGTTAGCAGCGACCGCGATCGCCTAAAAGTTATATCTAGTGTCGCCCAAAAGTAAAATAAAATTTCCTGTGAAAATAAAGGTGTATTAGCCACTTTATATTTATGAATGATATAGTAATAAGGTTAAAAACTTATTTTTAAGCTAAGTTTATTTTAAAGGACGCGTAGCTGTGTACATTTTAATGTTATATATGTTCACGGTGAAACCTTCAGGCTACATCATTTATACTACGTATATCTTTGTTGATAGCGTGTATATTTCCGTGATTAAATTAGATTTTAAAATAATTTGTGATCATCATCGTTCCCACGTATCGAACGGTTGGCATAAATAATGCAATAGCATATCCCCCCCCCCCATTAGCTAGATATTTTGCCCACTTTTAGGTTTATCCCCCAATGTGATACTTTCTATTTAATGGAATTGTGTGTCTTTTTTTCGTGCTGGTGTTTCCCCAGGCTTTGTTTGTAAATGACGACATTGTGGCGTTTCTTATTTGTATTTATAGTACAACTTCTTCCCTACAGCAGGCGCTTTAGCTGTTACATTATAGAGTACGACAGGAACAAGTTTTTGAAAGGATCACCCCGCTTGTTGACTACGTCTACAAATGTCGACATACGTTATCATTGAATTTCCCGCTTGCATTTCTCGAGGAATTTATATAATTCTCTTCAATGGCGTTTTGACGGACGAAGAGCGAAATAAAGTGAATAAATACTATTCAAAGTTATGTTTGATGAAACCCTCTAAAATGACACATATAACTGTAAAAAGTGACTCAGAACGCGTGCATGGCCTATGTTGTGATATGGCGTGATGCGCATGCTGTCTCGATATTGCTCAAAATAATCGCGGGTTTGCAATAAAGTTATTGAAAGTGCATCGTAATTGCTGTAAATGTGATGCAGAGATTTGTAGAAGTAACAGCGATTTAGCAGTGTAGGAGGACTATTCCATAGTATGGAAGATGTTGGCTGTAATTTGACTGACTATGTGACTGTCACTTTTACTGGAATATTTCGTCAATAACTGCTGCTGAAGACTGGGCTTAAATAACACACAATGACATGCATAATTATTCGATAGCGTGCAAAAATTAGATTAATGATTGGTTGTTTGATTTAATCTACATGCAATTTAGGTGCTGGAAGAACGGCAAAAATTCCACACCACTATAGGGGCTGGTGTGGGTCTTGTATCGTTGCTTATGGCAATTTACCTGTAAATAATATTGGGTACAGACAAAATACCCTTGGACAATACACATCCTCACCCCCTAAAAGTGAAATATAGGAAATAATTCCCTATCCAGTTCCAAGTTTATCCCATTTTAAACGTTTTAAACCAACACAAATATACATCTTTGTGAGTCATCTTAAACCATTTGAAGCTTTGTGTCGGCCTCCCTTGAGTAGATAAATGACATTTGTGTGCTGGTTAGATGTTAGTCTGAACAAAAACAGATAAGGAGATTAAGATGCCTAATTATATAAGCATCTTTGAACTTGAAGGTTGCAAGGGACCGGTCAGTAATGAAGGGAAGGACTCATTGTCATTTTTAACTCAATTTAATATTTTTAAAGATAATTAAATTTGTTTTTAAACTAATTGATGCATGTCATATGGATTTTTTTAGCCGTACTGGTTACATGCCAGCAGAGTTTTTGGATGGTCTGTTGACTCTCTTCTATCGACAATCGTTTGTTTGTTTTAACACAAGTTTGTTGTCGCTGCTTCCTCCTAAACTACTTGTAGGCTTGCCATAAAATAAATACATTCATCACAGGGTCTAAAAGATAGTACTGTTCAGATATCAAATATGGCCACCATAGTGGCCAGCCTACAAATATTGTTATCACTATTCCTAACTGGATGGTCATATCACCATTGTGTTTTCACTAAAAGACTTCACATGGTGTCTAGCTGGTCCTTAATGAAAATGGTACCTCCAATATGGCCGTCACTGACCATGTTGAAATTCTTGCTATTGTTACTTCTCCTGAATGGATGGTCATATCAACATGGGATTTTCACTACAAGGATTCTTCTGCTGGCTGGTTGGCCCATTATACAATGGTGCCAATCTAACCTACAGCATGGCTGCAGTTACAGCCATCACGAAAATCTTGTTATTGCCCATTCTTATGATGGATTTCTCACTAAGAGACATTGTATAATGTATAGTTGGTCCTCAATAAAATGGTGTTAATCTGGAATCCAATATGGCCACCACATCAGACATCTTGAAAGTCTTGTCGGTCGTCACTACTCCTTAATGGATGGTCATATGGTCATATCAACAAAGAGCTGCTTTGGACTTAAATTACAATGGCATCAGTCTATAGGCGTATCAACATGGAGCTGTTTGGGCTTAAATGAAAATGGTACCAGTCTATAGTCATATCAACATGGAACTGGTTTGGGTTTAAATTACAATGGTATCAGTCTATAGGCATATCAAGATGGAGCTGGTTTGGGCTTAAATGAAAATGGTACCAATCTACAGCCATATCAACATGGAGCTCGTTTGGGCTTAAATTACAATGGTACCAATCTATAGTCATATCAACATGGAGCTGCTTTGGGCTTAAATTACAATGGTATCAGTCTATAGTCATATCAACATGGAATTGGTTTGGACTTAAATGACAATGGTATCAATCTATAGTTCAGTATGGGCCATCTTTAATAAAGTGCTATTTCTACTCATCCTTTATGGATGGTTATGTCAACATGGGATATTCACCAAAATACTACTTTAGATGTTTTGCTGGTCCTAAATAATAATGGTTCCTGTCTGACATGAATATGGCCACCATGGCAGTCATCTTAAAATTCTTGTTATTACATCTCTACTTAAGCCGAAAGTAATATTGGCATAGGTTAATCACCATATGACTTAGTATGATGTACAGTTTGTCTTAAATGAAAATGATGTCTATCTGAAGACCATAATGTCCACCACAGAATGGATCGTGAAAATCTTGGCATTGCTACTCCTGAATGCTGAATGAAAGTCTTGTCTTTAGGATGTTGTGATCTTTACTCCACTCCAACATGATGGCTATATGAATATGTGGTTTCCAACAGTGCACTTCTTACAATGCTTAGCTGGTCCATAATGACAATGGTGCTACTAATACTTCCGACATGGTTTCCATAATCAGGCCAAGGAAACGAAATATATGATTCCTATAGCACCGGTTTTAACACTGGGGTAGGCAGGTCGGTTTTTAAAATAATAGTTTTATTGTATTTTAAGATTACACATTTAATGTGATTTTATTTTATTTCACCTGGGTGGGGGAGGGTAGTGCTATGGTTGGCAATGAGAAACAGGGAGGATCGGCCGCCTGGAAACACACTTACTATTTTGTTTTGCTCTTTTGAAAATCTGGTTTTCACTACTCTGGAGTGAATGGATGATAATTATATGTTCCTTTGTAATACGTCCTAAATGAATGAATGACTCGTGTTACCAAGTATGAGTCATCGTTGGAGAAGTACAGTCAATTCATTTGATTCATACATTTAACAATAGAAAACATTCTTTATTCTCATATGGGCCATTTACTGGAGTATTCCCACTGCTCTATCATGTTAGCCATTTGACACTTTAGTGCCAACTGGTACACTTTAATGTTTCCTGACTTGCATTAAAAAGTAATCAGGTACTGTAGTTAAACACAGTTACCAAATATTAAAACCCCATCATTCAAATGTCACGTGTTCTTATCTTTTCTGATGAGTATATTTAAGATAATCCAGGAAAATTACTAACTCATTTATCTTTAGTATCTGCCTTGGCCAGGCGTCTGGGGCATGACCTTTGTTTTGGATTTGCACTGACATAGTCACATGATTGGCCAGCCATGATGGAGGTCACTGGTTAATGTATTTCATATCCTGGTCATTTCCATTATCAACTCATAATGTTCTGACACATATTAGTAGTAAATGGGGTGAGATTAGCGACAATGGGAATTAGCATTACAGAGACCCCTGGGTCAGATTAGCGACAATGGAAATTTAACATGGCGAAAAATCGTGGGTCAGATTAGCGACAAGGGAAATTAACATGGGAATAAATCGTGGGTCACTCTAGCGACAAGGGGAATTTAACATGGAACTATAGTGTGGGTCTGTCTAGCGACAAGGGGAAATTAACATGGGGAATAGAGTTTGGGCTTTTGGGATTTTTTTTTTTTTTTAAATTTAAATTTAAATTTAAATTTAAATTTAAAAAAGGGGTAGGCAATGGAAAGGCTATCTCTTTTCGAGAAATATGGCTGGCCCTGAAAAGGGCCTTTGGGTTTTCTTCTTCTTCTGCTTCTAATTTCTTCTTTTTCTCCACCAAGTTCTTATTTTATCTCCAACACTCTTTCTCTTCTTCTCTTTCTTTTTCTCCTGCTCTTCTTTCTTCTTCTTCTCTTCCTCCTCTTCTTTCTTCCTCTTCTCATTTTCTTCTTCTTTTTCAATCTTTTCGTTCCATTTGCTTATTCTTATTCTTTCCTTTTCATCCTCCTTCTCCTCCTTTATCTCTTTCATGACACCACTAATCTTGTCCTTTACCTTTTTTAAGTTATTAATTTCCATCTTTACACGATGGGGACTATAGGAATAATGGTCTTCAACCAGTCTTATTAACATCTGCTCCATCATTCCTAAGTTGTCTAAAACGTCTTGTAATGTTTGTATTTTGTCCATTTGGTTAGAAGCCATCTTCTTGTTTTATTCTTTGCAGAATGGTTTGAACGACGAATACTATGGGTTCTTATACTTAAAGCGCGTACGTGAAGGAAAACATCCCCCTAAAACGTAAAATTGATCTTACCTAGATCATGACCAAACAACGCGCGAACGTGAAGGAAAACATCCCCCTACTTTTTCATTTCATATAATAAAACCCAAACTATACTTTTTCATTTCATATAATAAAAACCCAAACTATACTCTCCACATACGCTAAGAAACAATAAACAAAATCCATAATCTACTATCCACACAATCTTACGTGAGCGCTTACAAAACCCAAACTATACTCTTCACATACGCTAAGAACAATAAACAAATCCATAATCTACTATTCACACAATCGTACGTGAGCGGGTACAAACACAAACACACAAACACAAACACACAAACACATACGCTAAGAACAATAAACTAATCCATAATCTACTATCCACACAATCGTACGTGAGCGCTTACAGAACCCTAACTATACTCTTCACCTACGCTAAGAAACAATAAAGAAACCCATAATCTACTATTCCCACAAACATACCTGAGCTCTTACAAGCACCAACACACAAACACATACCCTCACACTATCTTAAAAAAGAGTTAGTGTTTATAATCACACTACTCTACCTACACACATTGGCAAATCGATCGTTATTTCTTTTCTAGAGTATTGGGTAGCCCTGAAAAGGGCTGTTTTTTTTTTGTTTGGAACTTCATGGACACCTGGTTAATGGTGGCACCTTCCAGGCCTGGCGCCGCATACACATCTTATCCCCCAATTACTTTTTACCTTTTGGGGGGAGAGAGCAGAGGCAGGATATGTCGCTTCAGAATCCCAATTTTCGCTCTCTGGGATTCTGAAATTTCTTCTTCTTCTCTCCTTTTCCTCCTCCTCCTCTTCTTTGCATCTTCTCTCCTCCTCTTTGTATCTTCTTTCCTCTTCTTTATATCTTCTCTCCTCCTCTTCTTTGTTTCTTCTTTCCTCCTCCTCTCTTATCCTTCCCTCCTCCACAATGGCTTCCGCGGCCAGTTCATTTAATATGCGCCTGGCATATTCCAGATGCACATGAAGTTCCAACAGTTTCTCCAGTCTCGTGTTCATTTTTGGTGTTGATCAATCAACAAGGGTAGCTGGACTGCCGAACGAGTTTCAATTTATAGTGAAAGCGCGGACGTGAACGAAAACATCCCCTAAAAACATAAAATTGATCTTACCTACATCATGACCATAAAACAACGCGCGGACCTAAAAGAAACACTCACTCACTTTTTATGCTACCCATCACTATTTTAAAATTTTTTATAAATCACTTCAATAGACTATCCACATACGCAAAGCAATCCAATCTAACCCCAAATTTACGCCTCAAACACCAAAAAAAAAAAGACATCATTTTAATCTGCTATCCATACCAACTTACTTAACCACTTACAAACACAAACACACAAACACATACCCTCACATTTTTTTTAAAAAAGAGTTAGTGTTTATTTTCACACTACTCTACCTACACACATTGGTAAATCGATTGTTATTTCTTTTCTAGAGTATTGGGTAGCCCTGAAAAGGGCTGTTTTTTTGTGTGTTTGCTATGGCATTCTTTTTAGTTTCTAAGAATGCGATGTCCTCTGAGGATAGACTTTCTGGCGATAGGTCTGCTTCTTCGGAAAGAGAAGAAGAACTCTTTGGTGTCGATACGACAATCGACAAAGCCTCTGTCAGCTTCAGGTTGCTGCTGCTGTTGTTGTTGTTGCTGCTGTTGCTGCTGTCTCTGAAGTCTGTACTTCTCTGTCCATTCTTCTTTTTCCCTGTTCATTTCTTCTCTGAAGAGCTCTTCTATCAGGTCTTCAGTGATTTTTAACATTCTCACATTCTCTATTTCTTCTGGCTTCGGTATCAGACTGTGTCTGACCCTATGCAAATTCACGTAGGCTTCGTTGAGTTTAGCTAGTTTGGAGCACATCTTCTTAGGAGGATGAGTCGACAATGGATGGTTAGACTGGAAACAACCCGGTTCTTAAAGTCAAAGCGCGGACGTGAAGGAAAACATCCCCCACACGGTTTTTGAGTCGCAACGTTCAGTGAGTGTCATGAGAGGGATAGTAAGAAATGAAAGAGCATCAATCCAACATTCTTATAGCTAAACAAACCACAAAGGCATTTTTTTCAAAACACAACATTTTTTATTCAAAAATCACTTAACACTAAACAACAACTCTAACATTTTTAACAATAATCCAACAATATAACATCAAAGAATTTTTTCAAAACACAACATTTTTTATTCAAAAATCACTTAACACTAAACAACAACAACTCTAACATTTTTTAACAACAATGCAACACTAAAAGTTTCTCCACTAGGTAAAGAGGGATAACAGTCTTCCATGGTTTCTAGTAATCTAGGATGACTTCTCTCAAACTGTTGATTTCTATGGTATTATCGAATTCTGCATACAGGATGACGTTCACCGTTTCATCAGGGTCTCGGTCTTTAAACTGAATTTCCACACGAATCTGGCCGGATTTTATAGGGTGGAAATGTCCCTCATCGCTGCCTTGGTCTGGAGTGAAATCGAAAGCCCACAAAGCGTAGCCTCCTGCATAATCCTCGTACGTAATACCGTGACTGGTATTGGTTCCAAACTGTCCGGTGGCTTCGTACAAGGACAAGTACGATCTCAAGTAATTCTTCTTTTTAAAGTCAGCTTCGAAAGGTCGGGTACACAAGGTCTTGCCATCGCGACTGACTTCGATTTTGGACACGCCAAAGTGTTGAAAGGAGAAAGGATTTTTTTCGGCAGCTCCGTTGAAGGCTGTATTCTCGACGATACCAACGATCAAACGTTTGGGTAACTGTCCTTGGAACAGATGATCTTCGATCATGGATCGCTGTCCCTTGGGAATGGTGAAGGTTTTCACTTCCACGCGTCGTATGGGATACTTGGCAGTCGTTCTGCTCAACGTCTGACTGATGTCGTTTCCCACTTTAGGTAGCACTTCCACACGGCGTACGTAGAGTCTGGCTTCTAGGATTTTGGTTTTGTAACCGTCACTATCAGCCATCAAATGGAAAGCGGCACTGCTACGATTCAGTCTCAGGCGGACATCCACCCCGTTCAGCAAATACTTTTCTTGCAACCACATGTCCAAATGCAAACGATCCATCAGTTCTAAACTTGTGTCGGCTCCCGTGATTCTCTTTCTTCGTTCTAGAAATCCATCATTGTTGTCTTTCTTTTCATCAGTTTCCAATATTTCAAACTTGGTAGGTTCGTCAGCTTCCCATACCACACAGGCATTGAGATGAGTGTTCTTGGCATCTATTCCGTACGTCAAGAGATTTTCCAGGTAGGCACGATAAGGGTAAGTATCCATGCTGCTACTGACCAGTTTGTTATTCAAATACAAGTCCACTCCACTGAACAAGGAATGCATGAAATTGTTGACGGGAGCTACTGCTTCATCGTCTATAGCACCTCCAGTCTTATCTAGAATTTTGACTTTCAGGTACAAGTAACTGCTATTCAGATCGATGGAATCTTCGGGCTGTCCTTTGATTTCAAACTCGATGGGAGCGGAATCGGTCAGTGAGGAGACGGGGTGAAATTCCACCCACTGGGATTCTTGCATCGTCATCATCGTGGGGGGCATGGCAAACAGACCCAGTTCCGTCTTGGAACAAGCGCAAGATTCTCGGTGCATCATTTTTTTGTCTCTTTTCTCAATAATCGAAAACGTCTAAGTCTCGAACGGTTCTTCTTTTCTTGGCCTTTCTCGCTTGAAGTCTGGTGAAAGGGTGTTTTCTTCGTCGTCTCTTTCTGCCTTGTCCTTGCTGAATGCCTGACTCGGTAGCGTACAGGGCATTTATAGGTGTTTCTCGTTGGCCTAAAATGTCTTTGCCCGTTTGCAGCAAGACATTTTTGCCTGCCCTCATGAAGGCTTCTTTAGGGTTTTGTTTGTCGATGATGACATTTTGGAGAAATTCTTTGCCTTGTGTCAGTGCCGCATCTTTCAAGGCGTGCAATCCGCGTGTCACCATCGGTTTCAACACCGGGGCCACCGAACGAAAGGCCGATTTTAACATATCTCCTAAGCCGTGTCCTCGCTGTTGAGCAACCCCTCGGTACACTGGATACATGACTTAAGAGTCGTGAGAGAACCGTTTTCGAAAATGGAGTTTCACCGTGACTTTTCCTTTGGTGAATGGAATATTTTGTCCCAGATCTCCTTTTATAGCAATGTTGACCGTGTCCAAATACGACTTACTGACAGGCAAATAGTGAGGATGGACAAATTCGCGGTGGACGTGGTAAGTGTTTCCACCTTCCTCGTCAGTGTTCGTGGCAGAATCCACTTTGAAAGGAATGACACGCAGTAACGGTACGGAGGTGTGTCCCACCACGTTGTACTCCACCACATCGGAATACACGAACATCAAATTCAGTCCTTGGTTTAGTTCTACCTGGGCACGAAATAACTTGCTAAAAGACTCGTTGTCGTAAACGATGGGTAATTCGTTTTTCTTGATCATGGTCTTTCTCATGTCCATGTCTCCGCCCAACATGTCATACAATTCAGGACAAAATAAAATGGACAGGATTTTACTCCGTTCAAATTTCATCAAGAAGCGACGAGCTGCTTTGTGGTACTCCATGGTGACATTTTTGTTGACATGCTCCAAAGCTTTCATAAACACGACATTAAACCTGGAGGTTATGGTGCTGACCAAATGTTGACCACTAAAATAATAGCCTGGGGGAATGAACAAGTGATAGGCGGTGTACTTTTGTGTACGGGTTTTCTTGTCATATTTGACATTGCTATCCATCCACTGTTGCATTTGCTCGTCATGAACTTCCACATCAAAAAAATTTTGATTGGGAAGGACATTGAGGACTTGGGTCGGGTGAATCATTTCTACTAAAGCCACTTCCCAATGGGCTTCGTGATCTAACTGGATGGCCTGAGGTAATTTGGCCGTGTAACAGCACAACGTGTTCTTGGGAAACACCTCCATGGAACTGTCACTGGGTAAAGTTAAGTAAAATTGGTTTTGGTGACTCATAATTCCAGAGTTCTGTGGCTGTCCGAGGGGTTACTGGACGTCAGAGGCGTGTCTCCGTCTAAAATGGGGTTCTGGTTGTGATTGAAGTGGTGACTGGCACTGGCACTGGACACAAGGTTCCCGTGGTTCCCGTTCGAGGTGAATTTCAGGGAGGGATTAGGAAGCAGGTAACCGATGCAACTGCTCAATAAAATGGTCCACAATTGTTTGTCTCCTTGTTGCAAACTCAAATTGGCGATGGCTGCCCCGATGACACAATACACCACGAAGATTTGGCAGAAAAAGACGATTTGCGTTTTAGGCACACGTTCTCCACACCACACCCACAAGGGTTGTTTTTGTAAATCTTGCACAGAAGAACTAGGTGAAGGAGGAGTGGTCGACGTAGCTGCGTCTGCTGTGTGAAAGGGCATGATGGTCGCTTCTTTTTATAGTCGATGACTTGCGAAGCGTCGATCCAAGAATCAAAACTGGGTGGATATCCTTTCCAACGTACTTTGACTTCTTTGACACGTCGTTTGCCCACTTTACGGGTTCTGCGTTCGAGAATGCTTTCGATGTCGTACACGTCGTCTTCTTTTTTGGTGACACGTTGTAACTCGGGCAAATAAAACGTTCCTTTGAGCACTTCTCCGTTCATGTCTTCCAATTTATAGACGGCAGGATGACGGCCATGCACTCGTCCAGTGACGCGAAACAATTCGGTCGTCCAGTTAGGTAAGTAACCTTTGTCGAAAGTGCGTTTGGTTTTGCCAATGCGCACCCAATCTCCTACGGTCAACTCTCCACTTTTCTTGGGGACAGCCCTCGTCGGGGACGTACCAAACAGGTGCTCAAACACCAACACTTCGTTGTCGGGAGTCACGTCTTGCGGGGCACGTCCGATGCTTCGATGGTAAGATTGGTTGTACGCTTGCACCAGGTGCGGTAAGATGTCGATGTACTTCAGAGTGTGGTGATGCGTAAAATATTTCCACATGCGTTCTTTCAAAGTGCGTTGAAAACGTTCCACGATGCTGGCTTTGGTTTCGGGATTCTCGGTGGTAAAAAAATGAATGTCACGTTTCTTTAATTCTTTTTGGAAAGCTTGGTTCAGAAATTCGGTGCCTTTGTCCGTTTGCCATCGAAGAGGGCGACGACCGTTTTGTTTCAACACCCGTTGCAGGGCTCGCACTAACTCGCTGCTCGATTTGGAAGTCAAGGGCACGACCCAGGCAAATTTGGAAAAGACGTCGATGACACAAAACAAATATTTGTAGCCACGATTGTAGCTGGCCAAATGAGAGACATCGGCTAAATCGGCTTGCCATTGATGATCGATGCCTTCCACTCGGGTGCGACTTCTGGCAAACTTGCGTCGAATGGGTTTGTGTAAAGTGTAGGTAGCTTGTTCTTGTAACCATCGTTGCACTTGAGGTAAACGGAGACTTTTCAGTCGCGTTTTGGCAGCACGATACAATTTTTGAACTCCTGCGTAACCTGCAGGATGGGAGGGATCGTAGTAAATGCTGGCTAAGACTTTTTCCATTTTTTTGTGTTGGTTGGTGTGTTAATAAGACACCCACTCTTGAAGGATGTTACTCTTTTTCTCTTGGGGTATTTTCTTGGATTGCAATGCTTTGCGTGTGCGGCCAGCAATAGGTGTCGAAGAGGAGAAGGATGTCTGAGCGGGGGATATCGGTTCTTGTTTCACTTCTGTCTTCACTTCTGTCTTCACTTTCTTTTTCTCTTGTGAGGAAGAAGGGGTGGCCATCATCTTTTTAATCCATCCAATTCTGGAGGTAGGTGGTGTTGTTAACTTGCGTACTTTTTCTGGTGGAGTTTGAAACCCTTCCTCTTCTTCTCCTTTTTCTGTCTTGGTCACGGGTACTGGTGGTACTGGTACTGGTACTGGTGATGGTGCTGGACTTTTCATCAAGGTCTTAAAATCTTTCAGAGTGGGTAGAGCTGTTTCGTCTAAAGCTTTCTGGTGAAAGAGTTGCAGTCGTTGCAAGAGTTGACCGTACTTTTGCGATTTTTCTGTTTCGGACAAATCTTGGCGATCCATCAAGGACTGCAATTCGTGTTGTAACTGGGACATCTCGCTCAAATGGGGATTGGGAGGTAAATGCGGGGTGTGTTGTTCTTGCCACCGATGGTATTCCATCCATCGTTTGTAAGGCACTAAAGCTAGTTTTCGTCCTTCCATGGGGTTGTCAGGGGTCGATTCTGAGATCTTGGAACTTCCGAGGCCTTTTTATCTTGCTCCCACCAGTCCTCCCAACATGGTTCCCAAGACTCCTTTCAGTATGGGGCCTAACAAGAGAGGTAAAATACCTCCACGTTGCACTAACATCTTCTTTTTTTGACGAATGGGAATTTTCTTTTGAACCATTTGGCGAAGAACGTGACGATGTTTGCCTAAGCATTGTTTCTGGTGTTTGGACAAAGGGATCGTGCCTTTCAAAACGTTCAAACAACATTCGCACACGGTATCGATGACCTCTTTGGAGGCTGTTTGAATGAGTTTTTCTCGTAGGGGTGGAGAAGCTTTGGACAGGACAGATAACATGTCCCCATGTTTGGCTAAACGTGGTGGCAGTCCTTTCCTTTTCTTTCCTTGGGGTTTTCTGGAGGGTGACATCTTTGAGTCTTCAGGAGCACCAAAAAACACTGATACCCGACTTGGTCACAGGCCTTTTTTATACTGGAACGCGTCGCCACTGATTGTCTTTACGTCGTATTAGTTTGAGGACAGGCATGACACGTCGTGCAGGGGTACGTAACGGACTAAATCGAGCCAGTTCTTGCTTGGACAAATCCAGTAAACTTTGTAACATGCCCGATCTTTCTTGAACTTTGATTTTGGGAGAAGGTACTTTGTGAGCAGCAGCCACTGCCACTAAATTGGAAGGTCCTGCCACTGGGGAAGTTCTTTTGGGGGTCATCAACGGAGACGTTCTTGGTGTGATCAACGTCTCCAAGTACTCTTCAGTTCTGGGTGTCATTAACGGAGAAGTGGACAAACGTTAAGCTGCCGGAGACGCAGTCACTGCCGTGGCAGGTCGTGGTTTGCGAGTGTAAGGTTGCGTCCTGGCCGAAGTGCCTCTCTTGCGACTAGTTTTCTGTGGACTTTTCTTTTTCTGGTGGGCTTCTTTTCTTTTTCCGGGGTGGTGGTGGTGTCTGGTCAGAGGAGGGTCCTGCCACTGGAGAAGTTCTCCTTGGGGACCTGGTCTTTTTCTTCTTGGGGCTTCGTTGGACTTTTGTCTTGGGTATAACTTTGGGGGCATTAGGATCCCATCTTAAGAGTGAGCGAATGATGACCCCTCCTAGAGTACCGCTCCCTCCAGGTTTCAAAATGATTTGTTTTTTGGTTTGAGTGTCGATGCGGGGATCGGCCAGTTGGACCAAAGCGACTTTGTTTCGATCGAAAAAGCGTTTGGTTTGATGAGGAATCTGAATGATTCCTTGGAGCAATTGACGTTCCGTCACCGTGAACCATCGTAAGACTTCTTTGAGACTAGCTTCTAAGACACGAGCTCGTGTTTGTGGATTTTTTTCTCGACTGATGCCATACAAGGCACGAATCAATTTGACGGGAAGATGCGATTGAAGGGACGTCATGTTCGCACTGAGAGTGAGACAGACGAAAAAGGGTCTGAGGTTTTTATAGATTTTTTTATGGGGAGTGAAATGAAGTCGAGGACGGAGACGTGTACAGGACAGGCCCTCCGTCTTGGCACCAGTGGTGAAACAAGTGGGTACGAAATCGCAAATCCTCGGGAGTCGTAGGTTTCAAATCGACGAGTAAATAGGCGTGTGGCGTTTGAGTGGCATCGTCGTACGCCTGAGTCAGCCAAGGCGTTCCTAACTGTTTGGCTAAGACTTGCACTTGCGATTTATCTCGAGGGCTTTTAAACAAGACCACGTAATGCGCATTGAGACTGATGGTGCGATGGGCTTTACTTTGTTGAAACAAATTTTGGGTGATGTAAACGACACTGGCATTACGGTGATGCCCTTTGCGCGTGAACCACAGTTTAATTTCTTCTTCGTCTTCTCCTAACATGTCGTCGAAAATGACCAAATGGGTTTGACGGGAGTCAGAGACGATGCCATCGTCTTCTTTAGGAATGCCTTCCACAAACACGATGCAATCGCCTTGACTTTCTCGCAAGAGGCTGTACGCCGATTGCCACTCTTTGTAACACCACACGATTCGTTGAGGGGGTCGATCGATCAAATGATGTTTATGTTCGATCAAACGTTTGACGAATTCGGTTTTGCCAGAACCGCTAGGTCCAGGAATGAGCATGTTAAAGGGATGGCGAAGATACAAAGCCTCCCAACTGGCACGATCTAAGTGTTCGTCGATGACTTTGACAGTAGAGGAAGAGGGAGCAGAGACAGCAGAGGTAGCCATGGTGTGAGAAATGTCACTTGTGACACGAAAAACAAACAAGACAAGAGTTTATATACTTTTTCAGAACACGTTTATTGAATGTTTCAAACATAAATACGAAAGACAAAAATGCATAAAAGCCAAGGCTTAAGTACAAGAATAAAAGGCACATGATAACCATGAACGTGGAATAAACACAAGTGTCTGTACAACATGTTTTGGGTAAAGTTCTAACCAGTTCTATAGTAGGGGTAAGGTCACACAAGTGTCCTCCCGAAAGGGTCTTTCAGGCCTGTCCACGACAGTCCTATCCTGGGTGACGGGTTCTTCTGGCACCGTCACTAACACAGGTTGAAAAGTAACTTTTTTCCTTGAATAACTCTCGTGCATACTGGGCCACCTCTTGTGTCCAAGCCTCAAAACCCTGGTCTCGGTGATGTCCAACATTTGACTCCTAACCAATCTGGTTTCTTCTTCGTCAACGACATGGTAAGTTACTTCAATGAACAATGAACTATCGATCTTGCCTAGGGTTCCTTTTCATATACAGACCAATACCGACGTGACCGTACGGTAAGGTGAAGTGATTGGGAAGTCGCACTCGCTTCTGGTATACAATTTGATAGACTTTTTCCAAGGGTCGACTGACGATGTGGTGAGTGGGTAAACGTACAATCTTGTTCGGTTGATAGGTGGTCACTTTAAAGTTTCCATCCTCTCCCGATTGCAAGGCTTCTTTCAATACCCCAAAGTTGACCACTCGACTGGTACGATGATTCAGAGTCAGTCCTTTCACTTTGCACGTCGTGTGCACTTCTCCTTGTTTGTCCCGGTATTCGTAGCCGTACTTTTTGGGACCACCACTGACGAAACTTAGAATCTTGTCGTCGGGATGCTCGTCTGTCCAGGCTCCGAAACGGTCTCCTTCGATGTCAGGGTGCTGTTGAATCGGGTGATGGATGTAAATGCAACTGTCCTTGTCAAAGTACAGGACGCGTTCTTCTAACAGTTCTAAAGCTTCGTACAATTTTAAGCGAGCATGAGCTGTCACGTAAGCCGCAATGATGACATTTCCAAAAGGGTCGTCTTGTACAAAGTCCAGATCTTCTTCGTAATTGACCAAGATCAAATCCTCTCGAACGACGTCCACGTGTTTCATGTATTTGGTTTTGTCGTGAATCATCTGGAAGTAGCGGGAAGGTTCTGTCAAATATTCCGTCTTGGGTAAACACGGTCGTTGTGCCATTTTACCCCACAAACAATTTAACATCACTTTGGCAAACGATCGCCTGCCTTCGTTTTTTTCGATGTGGTCTAAAGAGATGCCTTCTTGTGCGTAGTATTTCTCTTTGAATTGTATTTGGTCTTCGGGAGTGTGACACCAGGAAGGATAGCCGCTGGCTTCTTGTTTCAGTTTCAAAAAGGCATCCACGTAGTCGGCGAAAATGCCTTTCTGAGTAGGGTCACCCTTGTGGTACTGTTGTGTCTTGGGAAAGTGGCAAATTTCCTACACTTCTAACAGTTGGTATCCCATGTCCAGAGCTTTGAACAATTCCACGCTGACCCAGGTTCCCGTCAAGGCACGTTCTTCCTGGCTGTGATGGCAAGGTTGGTCCTGGTTGCACGTTTCGGCACAAGTACGGCACAAGGGAAACATCAGTTTGCCTTGACAATGGTGAGGTAAGACGGGATGGTATAGGTTCGTGGGAGGCAAAACTTTACACTTGATCAAGCCTTCGTATTGTCGAATGTTTTTCAGGTCAATGTGTTCCGTCAACAGTTGCGGGTGCCCTACAGGAAAGCGACAATATTTGCACACGTAGGGATACAGCGAACACACGTCCAAGTATTTGATTTCTTCTCCTTTCTCTTCGTCGGCTTGGTACAGCAAACAGGTGGCATTGGTCCTTCCTCCGTACAAACTATCCCTCGGGTTCAGCGGGTCCATGAACTGGTAACTTTCCACGAGGCGTTTAAACTCGGGATCGGTTTTCAAACGGTGATCGTACTCGTGTTCCCACATTTCCACCACTTGGTATCCTTGCTGTTCTAACTTTAGGCGTCGCTGACAAGTGTCCTGGTACAAGTCTTCCATGGTTCGTTGCAAAAACTGATTTTTAGTGTCACGGTCAGGGTAACAGACGGGACATCCGTGAAATAAGCAACCGTTAAACTCGTGCACGATCTTGGGGTTTTCTAAGTCCCAGCCATCTACCGAATACGTTCCGATGGTCTTTTCGCCTCCTCCGTTGCGGGCATGCTGAATCCATTTGTCTTCCTTGTCACCCAAGTAATGTAACCAACGTAGGGCTTTGACCGAGTATTGACGCTTGACATAGTGGGTCGTTTGAGGACTGATGACAGCCACGGTGTTTTCAGGCATGAATCGTTGGCGGTACACTAAGGAACACGCTTTGGCAATGGTGCAAGCTTTTTTCAAAGGATCGACCCTTCCGTGTTCCATGAACAGTTCTCGAAATTTTCCACAGCAACGTCGTAAAATGTCCACGTCGGAACGACAATCCTTTAGCATTTCTTCCTGAAAGTCGAAAGGGTCCGAGGCATGAGCCTGGTACCAAGCGTAGAAAGCTTCTCGTTGTTCGGTACGCATGTTGTCGGGGTCGTAATAGTGAGCCTCAGGCAAATGGGGTAGAACGGCATGTTGATTGGCTTCCGTATTGAAAAAGTGTGGAAAGTACCCTTTAGCCATTTCTGTCATTCCAAACTTTTTAGGCATTCGACTCAAAGGCATGGCCAAGTAACTCATCGAATCTTTAAACTGTACTTGTCCCACTTGCATGAAAATGATTTTGGCTCCGTTCAAAGTGACTTTAGGACGCTCGGTGCCTTGTTCCGCATAGTACCTCAAAAGAAACTGTCCATCGTATCCGGAGAAATTGTGAGCCATCACCGTGGCATGACGATGACAATCTCCGTAACGTTCGATGTCCTCTTGGCTCCACGTCTTGTCGATGGGGTCTAAGACCCATTGGGCAAAATCGGCTAACGTGTTTGGTCCCCGAAAGATTTTTTCACGCCCTCCGGGAATCTTGCTGCAGTGAGGGCAATGACTGAAGATAGGTTCTTGAATGCACTTCTCGCACGCTCGATGAGCCACGTAGAAATTAGGAATGTGAATGCCGGTCTCTTGCATACATTCGAAATCGAAAAAGATGAAATTGCCTTTCTTCTTGTGACCGTCCTCTTTCTCTGGTGGGGGTTGGTATTTTTGCACGTAGCATTGGTGTTCCAAGTCCACGATGCGGTGACAAATGTGACATTTTTTTTTCCTGAACATACGTGTGCCTTGGTACTATTGGTACGTATGCCTTGTCTACACGTAGGGCACAATCTCAAGAGTTGACAAGCACATTTCTGCTGTGAACCTTGCGTCTTCAGATGTTGTTGGTAACAGGTAGGACTGACAAACGTGCGCAAACAAGTCGAACAAGGCACTGGTCCTTCGCTCAGACAGGGTGGAGAGGCCAAACATCCTGGGCATTTCATTCCACAATGCTTGTGTTGCTCTCGATTGTTATAACCATAGTCACATTTCTCACAATAATAACTGTATCCCAGGAATCCAGTGATACTGGTAATGGTATCGAAATGGTCATCGTGATGATAGACATGAATGTATTTTCCGTCCTTAAAATCTTGGCCCCGAAACAACAGAGTTCCACGCATTTCTTGAGGGTGCACTTTCAAGGTGTAGCGTGGAGCTAGGACATCTTGCAATTTTTGCATCTCAGGAATGCCACAGGGTGTGTCTTTGGACAGTCCGGCTTGTTGTAACAGGAGTTCTGCTTCGTTTCGTTGTTTGGCTCGATCGCATCGTTGAATAGTTTTCCAGGTTCTTTTCCATTCTACCGTGTCGTTCTTGTTGGCATAGGTTCGTCCCACCACGATGGCACGGGCTAAACACATCTGGTCTTGAGGGTTGTTAATTCGGACGAGACTCTTTTTGGTGTTGCGAAGGTCGTCCACCAATAACATCTTTTTGCATCCAGTTCCTTGAGGAGGAGAGACGTGGGCCATTTTCAGTGTGGCTTTACCATCGGTGATGTCAAACTGGTCATTAGATTGTTGCACCTGTTGTATCTTGTCCATGACTTTGGAAGGGGTCAGTTCTGCGGGTCTGCTAAACTCGATCCATACAGGGGATTTCAAACCGTCGTGATCTATGGATAGTGTCAAGCGATCGTCTTCTTTGGCTTGACATTGTCGCTTGAGTGCGGTGAGCAAAGAATCCCACATCTCGGTGATAAACCCTTCTGCTTTCTCCAAGGGTACGTCGGCCTTGAAATCTTTAAACTTCACCGTGTAGGTGTAAGCCGTGGTTCTAAATTTTCTAGAGGAGCGCTTTTCCGTCTCTCGAATGGAATAGTACTTTTCAGGGTTGACTAAGGGTGGTGAACTTGGTTTAGAGGGTTCGGATTCTGGTTCACTCATGTCCTCTTCAAAATCACTGGCATGAATTTGTGCCAAGATTTCAGCCCTGGTACGAGGCGATAGATCACGTTTCTGCCTCTTACTTTCTTCTTCTTCTTCTTTCTTCTCGAATGAATGGGATCGTTTCATCTTGAGTGCAAAACGTCAAATGACTCAAGTTTAAACACCATAGACTAATTTATAGTCTTGGCAAACCAGCGTATATAAAAAGGGTGTGTGTCTTGTCCTTTCACTATTCAGTTCACTCTCAAGCCGAGCACAACGATGGAAGAGACTACCCAGATGGAACGTTTCGTCAGAGCTTTGCGAGGGGTCATTAGAAAATTCTCTTCAGACCAGCCGACGGACTACTCTCCTTCCTTTCGAGATAAAAGTCAAGATACTTGCTATATCTGTCAGAAGAAAGGGCATTGGTCTTCAGAGTGTCCAGACCGTCAAAAAAGAAAAAAAACAGGGGCTAAAAAAGACAAAAGTCAAGATACCTGTTATTATTGTAAAGAAAAAGGACATTGGTCTCCAGATTGCCCAAAAAAGAAACAAGAGGAGTCAGAAGAAAAGAAGGATTCTTCAGAAGAAGAGAGGGATTCTTCAGAGGAAGAAGAGGAAGAAAGAAGACAATTCTATTTAAAAGAGGCAAAGAAACAGGAGAAGAAAAGAAGAAGGGAAGAAAATGAGGAAAAAACGGTGAAGAAATTGAAAAAACAGAGAGACTAAATAAGGAGAAAGAAGAAGTGTAAGAACGTTTTAAAGTGATCTGTGGTGAATTGTGAATTGGATTGTAAAAAATGGATAAAAGAATACATGAATGATATAAGGTAAGTGTCTTTGAGTTTTGATTTTAAAATAAGCTACACTCAAGCACTCATACACAGACACGTACTATAAGGGTAAAATGGGTGGGGTTTATTTTTGAGTTATTGGCAAATTGAAATTGTATTTCTTTTCGAGAAATGTGGGTGGCCCTGAAAAGGGCCTTTTTTCTTTATGGTGTAGGAGTGAGTTTAACCAATCAACTTTAACTGCCTTAAGCCTTTGCCACGGCCAAGGCCTACTTCTGATGATTGGGTTGAAATCACTAAGGGTGGTACGACAGGCTTAGTCACAGGGGTGGCGTGTTTAGCTCGGGAAGGTCGTATTCTCTTCGGTCGTGATAAAGAAGTCTGATACATTTGTTTCAGACTTCTTAACTCCGCTAAAATGTCCAACAGTACCGTAGCCGTTTGATTTTCACCCTCTTGTTTCTTTGCTGCTACTTCTTCTTGCTGTTGTTGCTGTTGTTTTTTTCTTACCTCTTCTTGTTGCTGTTGCTGTTGCTGTAGGAGAAAAGCTTGTTCCGCTTCCTTTTGTCGTTGCATAAATTTCTCCAGTTCTTCTTTCTGTCTCTGTCTAAAATTCTCCACTTGCGGTAATGAAGAAGGTAACGAAGGTTCCGGAACAAATTCTTGCGAGGTAAGAAAATCCACAAAATCCCAATGTACCTCTTCTGAAAGTAAGTCCGGGTTCCCTTGGGCAGTCTCCCCTGCTGGTGCACCCCAATGAATCGTTTTCTGAATTTCCGTCATGTTGAATCACTGTCGCATAGATTGACTGCACACAAGCGCTAACGAATCTATATAGACCACGTGACGTCACAGACTGCTCTCTTCGGATTGGATGCGAGCTGACTGAATTTTGTAACGCGTGTTCGGATTGGTGAATGAATTCAATCCGTTTCAATCCTTCCTGTACCTATAAATAAGCGCAGTTCACTGCATTGATTCACTTGTTCTCGTCGCTTCAAGATGTGGACCGATGTGCAATCTTCTACGCTTGTGTCTTCCATGATGTTTAGGACGGACATGCTCATGTATGTCCGATCCAAGTGGACCGTTGTCCACAGGACAAACACCAGCCTGTGGATACGTAGGATCTACGTTGAAAGACAAGGATGCCTGAAAAGAGTGCTGATTTACGGACCAACAGTGAGACGTAGCCTAAGGACAAGAAGAAGACCAATGCGGTACCATTTATGTTAATGAATACATTAACATAAACCCAAAGGCCCTTTTCAGGGCCAGCCATATTTCTCGAAAAGAGATAGCCTTTCCATTGCCTACCCCTTTTTTAAATTTAAATTTAAATTTAAATTTAAAAAAAAAAAAATCCCAAAAGCCCAAACTCTATTCCCCATGTTAATTTCCCTTTGTCGCTAGACAGACCCACACTATAGTTCCATGTTAAATTCCCCTTGTCGCTAGGGTGACCCACGATTTATTCCCATGTTAATTTCCCTTGTCGCTAATCTGACCCACGATTTTTCGCCATGTTAAATTTCCATTGTCGCTAATCTGACCCAGGGGTCTCTGTAATGCTAATTCCCATTGTCGCTAATCTCACCCCATTTACTACTCATATTTTCAAAGTAAATAGATTATGAATGACGATTCTGAACAATAAACACCGCATCTTCAGAACAAGCATACAGTCACACAGCTAGCCCCATCTAGATATATCATTGATGATCAGACATTGATGATTCCAAATCCGATAGTGGTAATTCCCCAAAAGAAAACTCATAAGAAAGAAAAGACACTTTTCAGTAGTGATTGAAGGATTTCATGTACTTCGGTGGATCATATGGTAAATCATCTATACTGCTAATTTTTGTTTAGATCTGCTTAGTTACCAACGGATGAGATGATGGGGTGGGGTGGGATGGTGTACACTCACTTATTTTGGCACTATTAAAACTTGTTCCACTGGCCATAGAACAGCGATTGTCTTTCATTTATTATCCATCCATCTGGCTGTTACTGATAGTTTATTATCACATATTCTAAACTACTTGGATTGAACTTGTACACACACACATGCACTCCATGGTCTAGTTGGTCCTAAATGAAGACATCCAATATGGCCACCACAGCAGCCATCTTAAAAATCGTATCACTGCTTCTCTTGAATGTACACTCATATTGACATGGAGGTTTCACCAGAAGACTTAATATACACGTGCCATCTAGTTCAAAATCTTATCATTACTACTCCTGAATGGATGGTAATATAAAGTTTGAACTCAAAAACTTCTCATGATGTCCAGTTGGTCCTAAATAAAAATGGTGCTGCTCTGAGTTCTATTATGACTGTCACAGCAGCCATCTCTAAATAATCGTATCAATACACCGCCATAATCAATTGACTTATGAAAATCGTGCCAGTCAAAAATTCAATATGGCTATCGTAATGACTGTTTTGAAAATATTGTCATCACTATTCCTACTTAATGGATGGTTATATTAACACTGGGAATTTTACTAAAACCTTATGTGTCTAATGAAAATGTTGCCACTGAGAACGTACCACTAATGCATTCACTTTATTTCAGTCTGGGTGGTAGTCGTAATAGCGAAAGTTCATTAAATATAATACCATAGTTGATACATATAAATTATGCATGAGCGAGATAGATGATAAAGCTTTGGGCGCCACATGAACCATTCGGCGAACAGTCAGACAACGGTTGGTTTTATGGAGAAAATACATCGTTTTACCTTCCGGTATCAGTAAATAGGCGACAAAACTTAATGTCATGTATTTTTATTTTGCCACTTTTCATATGCCTTTCAGTATTTTCTACAGAAGTCACTATATATGCGAAATCGTGACTCATACATATCCACACAAATTCATTCTACATAGATGTCGCCGAAAGGTACCCATTTAGACGCTGTCTCCAAAAGGTAAGATTTCTTTATGCATATATATATATATATAGCTCCTCGAAGGTGGAACAGGCTTTTCTGGTCAGGGCTCGCGAGTGGCTTCTGTCTGAGGCAGCGAGCTCGAGCTGGTGAGGTTGAAGGTCTGTCCATTTGATGTACTCTTGAGACTGTTTTCGTACCTCTTGTGAGGGCGGCCTTTGTTTCGGTTGCCCTGCGCTAGCTCGCCAAAGAATACATGCGTTGGGATTGTTTTGATCCATGCGGATGATATGGCGAGTCCAACGAAGATGGGCCTGGATTAGTTTGGCTTCGATGCTTGTTGTGTTGACTCTATCAATGACTTCCTGGATGGTGATTCAGCCTGCCACTTGTTCCCCATGATGGATCTCAGGGAGCGCTGGTGGAATTGTTCCATCTGACTGATATGCCTTCGGTAGACAGTCCACTTTTCACAGCCATACAAGAGAAACATATATATATATATATGGGATGTGGCGGGAGTGTATTTCATCATGTCAGAGTTACAAAAGCACGTACTAGATGGCGATACGTACTAGATGGCGATTCGTACTAGATGGCACATACGCACACATTATTTGGCAAAAAATGATAAGTACTTTCTGAGAGATATGGATTGCCCTTAAAGGGAGTTTGGTTTGAAATTAGTCCTCATATGTCATGGACTTTCCATGAACAGCTGGAACAGTCGTACAGTCGTACACCTTCAGAGTCCAGCTCACACTGCTGCTATTGTATATGCCGCTGCCGTCTTGGCTGTCGTGGTAGTTGCTGTCATGCCGTGTTTGGAATTCTTTGGAGGTGTAGGTCTCTGTTATCTGGGTTTGATCAAAGAGGCTTAAACATCGCCCCCTCTATTTGAATTCAACAATAATTACATGTAACAGACTCGTATGTTTTGATGCTCTTTTTTCACCAGCTTTAGTGTAGTTCACTGCTCTCTCATGGGCATGGTTTTCATTTGCTCTTTTCCTCTTGTTGTTGTTGAGCAAAAGGTTCGCGACACAACCTTGAAGAAAGCCAAATAGAATTCCAATAATTATTCGGAACAGATACTACATTCTGTTGAGTGACAGTAACAAGAGTATCGGTACGGACACTCCTGACAAGGAATCCACTGCAACATAAATTCTTTGTTTGAACCCAGCCATTTGTATTGCACTTAAACTGGAACGTGCTCTGAAAATGTGAATCGTAGAAATGCTCTAAGTGCTAAAGAATTCGGGAATAATCAGGTTGCTATCTATCGAATTTCCATGCTCCAAGAGGTTTGTAAACTGTTTCATAAATAGAGATTCAGCCAGCTTGTTTTTATCCTAGGAAGGGGGCGGTAGAGGAAGAAAATAAATGGACTGAACTTAGTTCAGCTGTGAGTGAGGTTTGGTTCAGATCAATCTATGTATGCTGGAAATATAAAACTGTAGTATAGTTAAGACGGTGAATAGTTAAGACGGTGAATTAGCTAGTTTTTTGCGATGACTACAATTCTCTCTCCGCAGGAGTTGCATGGGAACAACTTGGTGGAGTAATCGGGGTGTGTAAAGATAAAAAATTACATTTAAGTAAAGATGAATGTAGTCCCCGATTGTTAGGTCAAGTTCATAATGTAGTATCGGACGCCAAGGATTGTTATTTAATGCAATTAACGAGGGTCCATCTTGTTATAAACGGGTCGACTGGCGAGTATAACGTGATGACGTCATAAGACGCTTGTAGTAAAAGTGAGGCAAAACGACCGAGAAAAAGTCCAACAGCTCTCAACTCCAAAACAAACAAATGAAGAAACACTCTTCAACACAACAGCCAATGCATGACAAAACCACACCTGCAGATAAACAACCGCCATAGACCTGCCACGCAATAGCAGCCACATGTATGTATGTATGTATGTATGTGTGGTTGAACGGTACATAAGCACAAAAGTGAGTATGAAGTATCAACTAATGATAAAGTTCCAAAAGGGCGAAAATGAATTGTACAGCAATGCACTAAGTTCGAGATAAAATACAAAGCGCAGAACGATACTAATATGCATCAAAATGAACGAAATAACCCAACAAAAAATGGTGATACATGACGAAAAACCTAAAAGACAATCAGCATGTTTTGTACAAACAGTATTCCCTAAATGTCCAAGACCCTCTCGTTGGTGGGGCTGGGCGGGGTGGGGTGACTTCATACAGCGACCTCAAGCATCTATGTCAAGACACTTCTGCCTCAATAGTTAGAAATAAACTTACTCGACAAGAATGTCCTCCACTGTCAGCGGACAGTATCATTGCAAGCACACCAGTGGAGGTACACACAAATCAGCGGACATTGTCATGGCACGCACACCGATGGCGGTAGACACGAGTCCGCGGACAGTGTCGTGGCACGTACACCCTTGGAGGTACACACGAGTCAGCGAACAATGTCGTGACATGCATACCCATGGAGGTACACACGAGTCACAGAATCATCTCATCTCGCCGATCTACCCCATTCAAGAGATTTCTCTCTGCAACGGTGGGCTTGATGTTTGTAAGTTTGTGCAGTTTACATTTCACACACCACGTCAAGCGTGACAAACATGCTGATTCAGGCAATATTCGAAGTCAGCACATGGAATCTTTCATTCGGTGACGGGCAACTGCAGGGCAGCTTTGTCAGCTCTATTCACCCTTGCATGACCCTTTGCACCAACGTGACTAGGCAGCCAACAGCATAGAATATCCTTCCCAGACAGCACAAGAATATCATACTTCTACAACATTTGGGACACTAAAGGTCCGACAGATTTAAGATTCCGTCAGGCCCTCGATGTGAAAGGGAATCCGAAACCATATTGGAATTTGTCCCCTGAGAAGCTACAATGTAGTTCAAAGCTCTTTGTGTTAGTGCAGCTACTACACTGAAATATACAGGATATATCAGATTACAAATCTTGATGGTGCCATGTGGTACTGCTGTGGCAGTTCCAACCCTTCCTCCCCCACCCCAAAAGGTTTACACTCAGTGAAGTACTTTACCGACTAGAAGTTCCGATCTCACCTAACTCACCCTGAAAAAGAGGTCCCAACAATCACGGTGGAGATCTGGGATTACCAAATTTTGCAATGCTCCCAACATCGATCCATGTCCTGAGGATATATATATATATATATATATATATATATATATATATATATATATATATATATATATGCGTGTGTGTTATTTCTTATTTGGTGGAATGTTCTTCATTAACATAGTTTGAGATTTATCGTTAATCAGCCCCGTTTAACTACTATCCTACTGACGTTCAGTTGGAAAGGTTTTCTTCCCATACTTTCCATAGGGTTCGAATGGTTCATTTTCCACGGTTTTTTTCATACATTATCTATCTTTAGTTTGCCCCATGTGGCCACTATTGTTCTAAAGTGCCATTGGACCCTGGTACATTTATAAATATATAAACGCTATTGAGCTTTTGCCTTTCCCTTTTCATAGTTAGTAAATATCTTCTTTGACATGTAATAGTTTCTCGTCATACTAACTGCTCAATATATGTAAAGGACTTTTTGATCTGCTGTAAATCATAAAGTCGACATGTTGTTGAAAGTCAACAACATAAAAGCATAAAAAGACTACAGAATGGCTGAGAAAACGGGTTGAAATTTTCGAAATCAAGAACTGACTGTATACAATTATGCAGATTATATCGCATGCATGGTGACCGGAAGCTAAGGTTTTCTTATTCATATAGTGGTGGAGACAGCTATATATAATTATATCTATATAATTTGATAATATGTGCTTTAGTCAGTAACTTTAAGAATTTTGTGAAAATAATGTACAGTCTGTAAAGTCTGCACAAAATCAAATGGTTTTCTTTCCACGATTCAGTTGTGGAAGATAATTTAATAGAATAATTGTGTTATCAACATGTGCACGGTATGTGGTTTATAGTAAAGCTGTCGCAAAAGTGATATCTTTAAATCGGATTTAACTAATAAAGTGGCCAAAAGAGTAAATATTTATTCATAGTTTATCTTAATCACGATCTGGTATAGAGCGTCATTGTGTACTATTTAAAAGGCGAGCAAGCACATAGTCCCACTGGTTGTATAAACACGCCAAAGGTCACAGCGTACGTGGCCAATAATTATAAAGACCCTCATAGTTGACCGTATAATGTAAAATAAAAACTATTTTCGAAAGCATCCACGAAAGCTACAAATGAATTGGGGGGGGGGAGGAAGAGGGACAGAGCAATATGGAATTCGGAGAGAGAGTGAGGGTGAGAGGGAGGAAGGGGGACAGAGCAATATGGTCGTTGGATCTGAACAAAACTATTATGACTTCATCTTGTGTGAATGATATTTTATGCTAAATTGTTAATAGCTTAAGCGACCGTTATGTTGTTGTTTATATTGAAGGTAATGAAGTCTAGTTATGTAACAAACGCATTTTTGCATGTGCTTTTTAGTATAATATACTAAAATGTCCTAAATTTTTTAAATGTAAACTAATAACCATTTTTATCCAAAAAAGGTTCTTGCTTGTTTTGTTACAGCTATGAGGATGCTGTTTTCGATTTAGCCAACACCTTTCCAGTGAGCGAGGAATATATGCATGCAAGACATAAGGGCACCTAATCACAATCCTGTCTTTAAAGTGCCAAGGAAAATGTAAGTAGTAAAAATGGTGACTAGTAATATGGTCATAATCTTCAATTCCACCAGAAGGGAGTGAATCGTGAAAGAAATCTTCATTTGTTAGCATTATTGCTTTAGCATCGACCAGGGTAATAGCAGGAAACGCTGATATTGAAGCAAATGACTGGGAGGCAACAGCAACAAGTATACCAGTTTATGAATATGTTTATATATGAAGTTACTTTCATTTAACTTATTCAAACATTGCCATGCTGAAGGATTTTTCATCAAACTTTTGGAGGCAATATTATCGATCATGAATGAAGTTTTTTTTTTAAATGAAAGCTATAGTATATTTGAAACCATCATCTCAATGATAAAAACCGATAATCCCATCACTATCTTGTTGGATCACATTTGTACATAAAGTAGTAGTTAAACGGTTACTTACTAAATATTATTTGGTGATATGACAACGCCATCAAAACAAAGCAAAGACGGAATGAAAGTGGTAGTTGTCTGGGAATTACCAGCTAATGTATTGCTCCAATAGATACAGTAGTAAGGTAATGTACACATTAATATGGTACCACACACAGTAATATGGTACCACACGCAATAATATGGTACCACACACAGTAATATGGTTTCATACACAGTAATGTGGTATCATACAAAGTAATGTGGTACCACACACAGTAATCATGATCTATAATATTGCCTCCAAAAGTTTGATGAAAAATCCTTCAGCATGGCAATGTTTGAATAAGTTAAATGAAAGTAACTTCATATATAAACATAGTCATAAACTGGTATACTTGTTGATGTTGCCTCCCAGTCATTCATTTTGGAATTCATTCCTAACACCACTGGAATTCATTCGATGTTCAAGTACAGAAGCAAGCCATTTCAGCAAACGTCGTATGTACCAACGTTTCAAGTAGTTGTCTCGTGAATTCTTCGGCACATTTATCATGGCATTTGAGTGTCGGATCTTGTGGCACATTGTGACAGACGCTGATTTTTTAAAAGCTGTTTTAGTTACACTTTCTGTTGTTTATGTCTTTGATAAGCATTGCAGATCGTTAAAGTGTTCTCAGAGACAACAAGAAGGGTAGGTCACCTAAAACTGCACATATTCCGAAGTGTAAAACGATGAATCGAGAAGATAAGATTTCCCAAACAGCGTCAATGTGACTAATGTAGTAGGACCATGCGTATAAAGTCATCAGTTCATTGACAAAATCTTGGAAGCTTTTATTGAATACCTAAAAGCATCCATTGAAAAATATATTTAAAAGCCATTGACCCATTATGTGGACAGTGCCCTGGTCGTACAAGTGTGGCAGACTGGGACTCGATTTTGCACGACCTACTAGCTTGTAAAAATAAATAGGTCTCAGACATCCAGTAATGCACAAGCATTGGAGCAAAAACGTGACTATCTAGAATATTGTTCTAATGGACACAAAATCCGCATTTATAATGTTCCAATTCAAATTGAATCTGACCTCGGGAAAATTGAAACCGGTAAGGTTGTTGGTGACAGTTTTCAGAAGACCCTTAAAGTCTATTGCTGTTCAGAGGACATTCAATCTTAAGACCTGTGATGAAAATATCAAAGGAGAAGAAACGTATATCATGGTACATTTTTAAACATACAAGATCACGGACAGGGTCTTTGTCAGACACAAAACGCTGAAATGAAACCCGAACTATGTTGTCATCATGGTTGATTTGACAATAGGATGTCATAATCAAATCAAAGAGTTGACATTTTGATGAAAATACGTTCCAAAGAGAATTTACAAGATGATGGACATCAAGTGGAATTTGTCCGATATTCCAGACCCACCACATGGAGCAATATATATGAATACCAATCCACCTATATATTAAATACTATAAATTATTGAGTAGAATAAAATTAGAACTTTGAAACTCTGTTTTAAAAATACATAATCTTCAAGCAATTTACTTGATTCAATAAGTCTACCATTTATATTGATAATCGTAAAATTAATAGAAATTACTTTGAAAAACTTATGTAGCTAGAAATGATATGCATATTTATACATTTCACCGAACATTCATTAAGATCAATGGCATAGATACTGAGAATAGTTGCAGTTAAATGTTGAAAAATAATCAGAGAAACCTAATAAACTTCAACACAAATCTGATTCACTTAAAAGCAAAGTATATCTTGTAAATTCTAATCTTATAGACCATCTGCTAAATCTAAGATGTCTATTGTATACATATACTATGACATAAGAGACAAAATAACACGTGCTAAATCTAAGCAGTCTATTGTATACATATACTATGACATAAGAGACAAAATAACACGTGCTAAATCTAAGCAGTCTATTGTATACATATACTATGACATAAGAGAAAAAATAACACGTGCTAAATCTCAGCAGTCAATTGTATACATATACTATGACATTAGAGAGAAAATAACACGTGCTAAATCTCAGCAGTCTATTGTATACATATACTATGACATAAGAGACAAAATAACACGTGCTAAATCTAAGCAGTCTATTGTATACATGTCATATGTCATAAGAGACAAAATAACACGTGCTAAATCTAAGCAGTCTATTGTATACATATCATATGTCATAAGAGACAAAATAACACGTGCTAAATCTAAGCAGTCTATTGTATACATATCATATGTCATAAGAGACAAAATAACACGTGCTAAATCTAAGATTTCTATTGTATACAGATACTATAACATAAGAGAAAAAATAACACGTGCTAAATCTAAGCTGTCAATTGTATACGTATACTATGACAAGAGAGAAAATAACACGTGCTAAATCTAAGCTGTATATTGTGTACTTATGCTATGACATAAGAGAGACAATAACACGTGCTAAATCTAAGCAGTCTGTTGTATACATATGCTATGACATAAGAGAGAAAATAACACTTGCTAAATCTAAGCTGTTCATTGCATACATATACTATGACAAAGAGATATAATAACACGCGCTAAATCTAAGCTGTCCATTGTATACATATACTATGACATAAGAGAGACAATAGCACGTGCTAAATCTAAGCTGTATATTGTATACATATACTTTGACATAAAAGAGACAATAGCACGTGCTAAATCTAAGCTGTATATTGTATACATATACTATGACTTAAGAGAGACAATAGCAAGTGCTAAATCTAAGCTGTCTATTGTATACATATACTATGACATAAGAGAGACAATAACAAGTGCTAAATCTAAACTGTCCATTGTATACATATACTATGACATAAGAGAGAAAATAACACATGCAAAACTTTTGTATTTTACAATGTATAAAGACATGGCATACATCTAAGGAAGCGATAGATTAGCGACATTAATAATGATTTGATTAAATATATCGAAATATTATAGAGCTGACAGAAAGAAATGCAAACAACGTATCAATGTTTTAACTGATAGAGGTTAATTGGCAACTGTTTCGGTTGGAATGGGTGTACAGCTAGAGGTTTATTAACGTAAGGAATAGCTGCTGTTTTATCAGTTCCTGTAGCTTTTAGCTAATTTGGTATTTAAATGAATACTGTACAATAAAGATTAAAACATGATGAAATAATGACCTTCGCAATGTTGACAAAATAACACAATAATCGATAACTGAATATATCCTAACTAGTCCAAAATAACACCATAAGCGAAAACTGAATATATCCTAACTAGTCCAAAATAACACAATAAGCGATAACTGAATATATCCTAACTAGTCGAGTTTGATGGTTGATGAGCATAACAGGGACGATGACATACGGAATACAATCAAAGATAAAATAAGCAACACAGAGCATGAAATTGATAGACCCTTTTTAGATTAGAGACAATGACTTTTGAGAATGAATTTTGGAAACGTTTACTAGAAACAGGAAAATTAAGACTAGGTTAGATACATTTCTCCTAAATATGTAGAAAGGTATTAGAAAAATAACCTTGAAAAGAATTATTTGTACCACTCCTACTGATAACAAACCTATTAAACTAACTATTTCATGAAACAGATTATGTTTATGTTGGTAATTGCACAATATTACACTATCTTTCCAAAAACAATGTTTTGATTCCTAACGATTTATATTACTGCCAGTTATAATTTGTAAAGTCAAAGAATGCATGAAAAAGTCGAATGTATTGAAACCTTGTGCTTAAGAAGTAACAATAGTTCTCGTATTCGAAAGCAACAATTACGAAGTGTGCATAAAAATTATAGTTCAGAATAGTTAAGATTAATACCCAGATATGTATAAAAAGGCACCAACTCAATAGTCTATAGATTAAACCCAGTTGTACAAAGTACAGATCAAACCCAGTTGTACAAGGTACAGATAAAAACCCAGTTGTACGTGGTACAGATTAGTACAGATTACATCCAGTTGTAGAGGGTACAGATTAAACCCAGATGTACAGTGTATAGATTCAACCCAGTTGTACAGGGTACAGATTAAACCCAGTTGCTTCGGGTACAGATTAAAATCAATTGTGCAGGGTACAAATTAATCCAAAAAAATGTATCAATGTTCCTCAGTCAAATGAATAGCATCAGCAATTGGTACTCAAACGATAATTATTCGTGTTTGTTAGAGATGTAATTCATAGAAGTGTTTTTGTTCTTGGTGACTGTGTGTTGTACAATGTAATAGTGCTACAAACAGTTACAAAATTGTACAAATATATATAAGATATTATCGATGAAAACAAATATGGAAAGGTCAACACTCTTTGCAAGCAACATATGTTTCCCGAGTAAAATAAATAGCGTGAGCATCATAGGAGGGATATCTTTAAGATGTCCTTGCAATCTTAATATTAAATCCATTGAACAAATAAAGGAATTAGATGCACTACTAGATCAATCATTAAATGATGGCATCAGCTTTACAACTGTTTTACAAATTAAGGTGATCCGATAAAGTCCACTGATGCAATACAAAACCGTTTGTACAAAGTCCTCTTGCTACTCAACTATGTAAAACTTTCAACCGATGGCAAGTACAAAAAGTTAATAGAGTTGTAGTGATATGAGACGCTTATTATTAAAACAATTATTGGATAACAATACTAACGGGTATAAATGGGATTGAATAGCAGAATCTGACGTTTATTTTGACTAAATTTCTAACATTGTAAAATCGAACCATATCGTAAATTGTTGCTTGATATATATAAATAAAACGAACGTTGGTAATATTATGGAGGAATTGATGTATTTGCAAATTTGGTGCAAGTCAAACAGCTTGACCAAACCACAGACTCTCCCTTCTTTTTAAATAGATATTTGTCCATGTATGGTTCTGCCGCATGTACAAGACCCTAAATCATCCAGAACCATAATAAGTGAAAACAAAGTAAATTAATGCCCTGACACATTTCTTGATTACAATGATGCTAAGAACAATATATATTCTGACATACATACATCTCACATAATTTATATCTGAAATTTAAAAAATATATTCCAAAGAACTTCAGTATATGATTATATGTGGTGCAACAATTCGCGGAAAGATAAAGTTTGCAATTTTGCCGACGTCTGTTGTGCCGTTCTGGGCAGCAACATGTACATCATCAAATGGTTATGTAATGATCATACTATACTTATGATTGACACGGCTGATTCAATTATACAAGTGGCTAGAGTTAATAGTATCTGCTAAAATACTAATACTCACTGTTTCTCATATCCAATTGTGCCAACTTAGAGGATTCAAACAAGTCAACATTCAGTGATAGACATTACTAGATATATGTGTTGGTGTTATCGGACTTGACTAAACTCCTTGTCGAATTGCTGTTTGAAGACAAGTATGTAGAGAAACTATAAGAGAGTGCATTTATACTATTCGCTAAATATATATTTTGGTATGCAGACAAAGCGAAATTTAAATATCCTTGATGTTGTATGATGTTATTAATCTCATCTTTTGATTAATTACAGTATTATTTCATCACTTTTTTCTTTAAAACTTGATATTTCCAATTTTAAGCTCTTTTTGATCACTCATATTTATTAATATACATTTGTTTCTTTGCTAACAGATCTAAAGAAATAGTCCAATTCTTGAAGGTCACAAAATTCTGAAATAGGACATCGCATAATTAATAAATCATCTTTGAAGAGACACGGAACATTCTTGTTCGTGTCAAAAACAACAAACATATAATATTTCTTGTAAACACGTGTTATTAAACTGGATGCTATCGTTGATATCACTGTAATACACCATGAATATGCCTGTTATATACATTTGCGTTGTTTTTCAGTTTAGTGACCTTGTCCAAAACCAAGTTCATTTCCATCTCTACTTCCACCGTTGGATTTATTTATTCTATAAATATTTGGGATTTAGTTTGGCGATACCGTAAATTCTTTCAAATTTGTCACTTTGTATTCAAGGGAAATAAATTTTTTAATGGATTTTTCAAAACGTGCTGATTCTCACTCTTTTCTATTACTTATTCTAAGACCATATATATATATATATATATATATATATATATATATAGGCGCTAATATATGGTTTGGTTCTAGCACCGCACCGTGACGACAACCTGAATAGGTTTGAATGATTGTAGTTTCTTATTCTTTGCACTGACTAATACCATTTGTGTATATATGCGATCTTTCTTCTACCAAACGATGGATCTATTTGATTTGCTGCGTACATATGTACACATAATTCTCTTACGGAGACTTTCCATCTGCTTATCAAGTACAGGAATTTTCTCGAGTAGGGAGGAATCATTATCAGAGTCAGTGATTGCTTCTGATCTTTAAATTACGACTAGGGACACAAAAAGAGATAGTAATAAACGCCTTTATTAAGGTTTCTGTATTGCTTATGAGTCGCATGTTTGTGGACGTAATTGTCATAAGGTCATAACGGACAGTTTTGAGATAGTCGTGAAGATGTGCTCATGCTTCTAAATCCATTTTATAAAATAACACAAAACCTTTCCTCATCTTTCCGAGACATTATCTTAGATGACTTATTTTTATTAACATTTACAACTCTTGACACGTATAAACAGGTTTGAGACCCAGCCCTAAAGGTTGATGACAGTAGGTTCTACTTTATGATTCAATAATCAAGAACATATATGTAACTAATTCTCATTCTATTTTACTAATATTCATACTTATGTCATGAGTAAGTCCTGTTGCAATCTAATACTGAGCAGGATCTAGTTTGTAATTAGTCATGCAGATATCATATAGCTCTCCGAAATCCCACACACAGTTTAAGTATTATTCTTCAGGAAGTCATGTTTTTATTCTAATTTAAAATGGTTCATAGCATACGTACATACTGGTAGTCCTACTCTGGTATCACATTATTATCCGAGACTGAAACGTAGTTTAGCGATACGTTGTAATTTACTTTCAGTAAGCCTTTATAATTTTTTTAGGTATTCGTATGGCAAATATAAATCGGGTTATATGCTTTCAAAATGGTTTAATGTTTTTGTGAATATAGCGTCACTGAGATTATGAAATATGCCCTTGAAATTTAGTTAGCCAATTTTTGTCCTCGATTTATTTTCATGATACTATTTTCGACGGATTCCAAAAACATCTTCGCACCCTTTCCATCTGACAAGCACCATCTTTTCACGGATCACTTATTACATCTTCAAGATCTTGTCAACCTTGCCATGTTGTTTGTCATTTATCGACACCTCCGATAACAACAATTGGTCAATGGGTTTAGTCCAGTCCGATAATATCAATTGGTCAGTGAGTTTAGTCAAGTCCGTTAAGAGCAATTGGTCCAGGAGTTAAGTCAAGGCCGATAACAGCAATTGGTCCATGAATTTAGTCAAGTCATATAACAGTAATTTGTCTTTGAGTTAGGCTAGGTCAATAACAGCAATTGGTCCGTGAATTTAGTCAAGTCCAATAACAGCAACTGGTAATAGTTTAGTCAAGTCCAATATCAGCAATTGGTCCATGAGTTTAGTCAAGGCCGATAACAGCAATTGGTCCATGAGTTTAGTCAAGTTATATAACAGCAATTTGTCCTTGAGTTAGGCTAGGTCAATAACAGCAATTGGTCCGTGAATTTAGTCAAGTCCAATAACAGCAACTGGTAATAGTTTAGTCAAGTCCAATATCAGCAATTGGTCCATGAGTTTAGTCAAGGCCGATAACAGCAATTGGTCCATGAGTTTAGTCAAGTCCGAAAACAGCAATTGGACAAGGAGTTTAGTCAAGTCCGATAACAGCAACTGGACCACGAGTTTAGTCAAGTCATATAACAGCAATTTGTCCTTGCGTTAGGCAAGGTCAATGTCAATGTCAAGGCCGATAACAGCAATTGGTCCAGGAGTTTAATCAAGTCCGAAAACAGCAATTGGACCAGGAGTTTAGTCAAGGCCGATAACAGCAATTAGACCATGAGTTTAGTCATGTCCGATAACAGCAATTGGTCCATGAGTTTAGTCAAATCCGATAACAACAATTGGTCCATGATTTTAGTCATGTCCGATAACAGCAATTGGACCATGAATTTAGTCATGTCCGATAACATCAATTGGATCATGAGTTTAGTCAAGTCAGATTGACATGAATGATTTTTTAAATAATATAACTGCGACAAAAAGATGATATATTACTTGTTACGGTCTTTCAAGTAAGATGGTTGTTATGATTATTAGATAATAACAACATCAGGCATCTCCCATTGAGAAATACCTCGATGTTAATGCCTGCTTTTGATATTTTACAGAAGGTATTGAGCAATGCCTTGGCATGATTATTAAGTTGCTTTTCCATATTTTAAATTACTGCGAAGCAGCCACAACAGTAGAATACTAAGATATATCACCTAATTTTAACAACTGTTTGTTATTGGTTTTCCCCTAATTTTAGAGCAAGTGCTTTACATGATGGTTCCACTAGAAATATAAAAATGAACCATAGGGGACAAAGAATAGCATACATGGTGATTGCGAAATCTCTACCTAGCCCACAAAATAGTATCAGTTCCCTATTTTTATACAAATTAGGTTTTTAAATGCGCTATAACATCATATACAGGGATTGTTAAGGGGACTAGAGAGACTTATTAATGGTGCTTATTTTACAAACCAATTTGTTCAGTTATATCTTCATCAACAAGATTACATAAAAGTATATTTTTGTAGCCGAAGAAGTTATTTAGACATTTACCAAACTCTGACCAAGTTTTAATAGTTTTTCAAATGTTGCAACAGCATTTATAAATCCAAGGTCAATTATTTGTGTGAACAAAATGCTGCCATCCTGATAACGCGTACCTATACTTTCCAGATTATCCATGACCTTCTTTAACAACACCTCTGGTATTGACTGGTATACGTCTTTAAATTTTACATCCAAATGGTTCGGATAAAAGACGACTAGCGTTGTTGGAAAGCTAATATGTATTAAGATATCAGGAGAAATACATTGCTGTATATGTATGCTTTTGATATTGTACGGGAGGTACCGAGCAATACTTTGGTATGATTATCATGTATTTTTGTAGTTTTAACTTACTGCGAAGGAGTTACACCAGTAGAAAGCTGAGTTATATCAACTCGTTTTTGCAATAGTTTGTTATTGTTTTTCCCCTATTTTTTATAGCAAATGGTTTCCATGATGGTACCACAAAAAATAGCATACATGGGGATTGCAAAATCTTCACCTACTCCACAAGATATTACCCGTTCCCTATCGTTATGCAAATTAGGTTCCTAAATGCACTGTAAGGTCGTGCGCAGCGATTCTCAAGTGGACTAGAGCGGCCCATTCATGGTGCATATTATTTAAACCACGTTGTTCCTATATTTCTTCATCAACATAAATAAATAAAAGTATATTTTTGTAGGCGAAGATATTCGAGTACATTTTTGCAAATTATTTAGACATTTAGGTAAACGATGCATATACAGTTTACAGCATTGCAAAACTCTCTTCTAACTTTATTATAATCTCAGTACATTGATGAATGCATTGCTACTAATTTGAACCCAATAATTGTGTTCATTTGCCCATTTTCATACCTTAAAATTGAAATCAAATTTAACAAACAATTAGGAAAGAGATATCCTTATAATTTACTTTTTCTGTCTCACTTTCTATCGTAAAATATTTCAACAAATGTATCAAAACAGAGGAGCAAATTTGATTTTCTCTTTTGTACTGATATTACCACACTATGAAATTTTAACAATCAACATAAACCTGCGATCTCAATAAGGTACGTACAGCTGGGATTATATCCTGTTTTATTTGCACGTAATAACTTTCACCTTGTTTTAAAGATTTTCTAATGTTACTGTAACATTTATAAATCCATGCTCGATGATTTGTGTCAACAGAATGCTGCCATCCTGATAACACTTACTAAAACTTACCATATGATCCATAAACCTTTTTCAATAACACCTCTGGTATTATCCAATACATCTTTAAGTTTGGCATCCATCTGGTTCGGCTAAAAGACGACAAGCTTTGTTGAAAAGCTAATATATGTGACAAGATCTCGACAAATGCTCGCTGACATGTTTTTCAACAATTATGTAAAGGACATGTATAACAAACAGGAATCAGTATTTAGATGGGTCTGTCTTTTGGTTTTTCTTATGGACTGCAAATGCCTAATCTAATTTCAATGATTTCGCGATATTTCTGAAGTAAATTACATATTTCAGTTACTCAGTGTCTAACCAAGCCAAAGTTTGAGAGATATGGTGTCACGACTCTATGGACGGGTATGGATTTAGTCCTGGCGATTCTGAAATAGCGATTTATGTTCAATTGCTGAGAATGCATTTTACTAGTCCAGGGAACCTATAGTGCTATTTTTCTCTATATCGTTACAACGCACAGAGTCTGGAAGGTGTCCACGTTATGGGTGAAATCGTCAGCTGTAGAGGTATATGAAAATGTGGCACGTTATTCTTTCTTCCTATCCTGTTCTTTGTGATTGAATTGTTTAACATAATGTTTGTTTCGAAATTTGTTCTAAAATTCGCGAAAGTCAGACCTGTCTCATGAAGTCATGCTACAAGGTAAAATATAGTCTGTATCAGGTTAGACATTTTGTAGATGAATAGAAAATTTAAATTTAATTGTATGTTGTACGCATTAAATGATGATAAAGGTTCGAACTTTTGTAATATAGCGCAAGTATTCTTCTCATACACAGTTTAATGTTACAACATGTTTATCGCTTTAATAATCGTGTACAGCCGTTCTTTTGAAGAGAAGAAATGTAATTTGTAACGACGTCAGTTTTTTAAAGGTCGCTGAACTCCGCTGAGGTTATGAAAACATGATGCTCTAGTAAATAACAACTTCGGTGACGTTGGTTTGATGGAACATATCAGTAGACAATGTTATGGAGAGATTCTTCAGCGGTCAGAGACGAGTCCACTACACGAAATTATTCCTGAATCATTCATTTTGAGCAGTGGATAGCTATGCTGGTCGATCTTATCAGATCACTGCATACAAATGTGGATAAACAATATTGGAATTTGACCCAAACTTTCAGTGTCATTATATGCATGGCAATCCCGTGCTCCATCGTATACGTTCATAAATCCAGATATTAATCATATTTATTGATAAATCCACACATTATTTTTATCTCAAATTCCATCTGTTTTCTATTGTTCTACCCCCAACACCATTAAAGTCTACGGAAGTGATATGTATCAAATTAATTTCCAGGGCAAGACGAACGTTTGGGCCAGAAGTGAGAAAGAATTTTAGTCATTTACAAATGGAATGACCTGTAATTAGAGCAAGAGGCATATTAAACGTACTAGGGAACATATAAATGTGTAAAATGGTGGTTACTCACGTTACAAATCCCCAAAAGCTGTAAAACACCGTGAAAACCAACGAGGTTGGGTGTGGGATTTAAATACCACAAATTATTCTTCCTGAATAGGACTTACGTCTCTGCTAAAGTTTATGGCACAGTTCAAAGTGATGCACATAACAATTCAGTTAATAGTTGCCAGCCACAACAAACCCAACAAATTATTGGCCAATGAAACCCATGTGACCGTTTAGAGGCAATTCAGGTGTCCCTTTCGGGGTCAGCTCATTAGCACAACAGAGTAAGAAAATAAGTAGATCCAAGTAGTTGTAATCATTTTAAATAAATTAGAAAATTTGCAGGATGAAAAAAAGATGCTTGTATTAAATAGATCATAACTGAGTATGCTACAGGTGTGTGACACAAGGCCGACCAGTCATAACACTGACCTCTTAATGCTGGGCGCCTAGCGAGGCAGCTGTTTATACCATTTTTATAAGTCTTTGGTATGATTCGGCCGGAGCTCGAACCCGCAACCTCTCGCATCCAAGGCGGACGCTGTAACCACTAGGCTACCGAAGAATTCCTCATCATAGGCCACCGGAACGGTCTGCTACAGGCGTGTCTTAATTGAGATAATAATACAGTAACTCACAGACTGCCACAGTCTGCATAGACGTAGACTGACTGATATGTTACTTTTAAATTTCGTAAAGATTCTAATAGATGAGCAGTTTTGTGCGGGTATAGGTTGCACACCCCATGTGCAAATCCTGGACGTGCGACACCAAAACTGAATACGGTTGCCTGACTTTCTATATTTTCTTCATAGCGTGAGGACAAGTCCCTTGCATAAAATGACTAGTAAAAAGAACGCGGCAGGCATTGTTGTCAAGTGATTGTAAGAAAAGTACAAAGGTTTTGATTGTGTCTTTTGTCTCCAAATATAGGCCATCCGGTAAGCAAATCGTGTGCTTCTATGCTGCACTTGCATATTTTGTTATACCAGAAACTAATATAGTTGCTTTTGAGAAATCGCTTTTCATGTTTTGCCGAATCGGCTATAGTAAATGAGAAGAAGGTTCAAATTCATATTCTGGGATCGAGCGAATACAAGTCAAATAAATTTCGTTGGATTATAGTTTAAAAAGGCGTGCATCATTTTCTACAAGTGCCCAGTGCGCATTGAAACAGAATTTGAACTATGACCAGTATCCATTTTATGATAAAAGGAACTCCATAATGACGATGATACATATATAACAAAAATCGAAATATATTTTACCGGAATATTGAGGGATTAAAAGTTACTAGTCATAAATTGAATCCAAGATGTTGCGAGATGGCTCGAAAGATACCTTTATTACGTGACGAGATTTTATCTAAAGACATTTTTTACCGGCACTTGCGACATACGATTCATTATTTTTCAAGATGCAAGTTCATCCATACAAGCTCTTTTCTGCGATTAGGTAAATTTTTTTATTTATTTGTCATTTAAAAAATGTTTTAGTTTTCACATTTTTATGTACTCCGTAAAAAGAAAAGAGATTTTAAAAATATTGTTTTAGTGTTTGAATGAGTCAAAATATAAAAAGAGAAGCTATTTTAATTCGCGTTGTGCTGCTCAAGAATTGATCAAGAACAATGAAAACGCTTCGTTTAGTTTACAAGAATACAACGAATGCGCGATGAATGAAGCACAGATCTTTGGGTGTGCCTTGGGAGGTATCAGGATTACAGGACCAAGACGCAGGAATTTAGTTCCCAAGATTATCAACAGGATGACGAATCCTCACACAAAATGTGGCAGAAGAGATAGACACGATGGAAAAGCTAATCGGTTCAGAGCTGAGTCTGATCAACTCACCCCTGGAGAAATTGTTTGAAATATTTTTCTTACATACTTTTATGAAATTATTTATTGTGTTTATTTCCATTTTATACCCAAGTATTTGGTAAGTGTTGTTTTATTTTAATGCACAATTTCCGCAATCTATACTTATTTAAATGTAACGACTTGGGTTAGGGTTAAATAAAACATTCTCCGGTAATGGTACTGTTAGAGCATGAATAGGGTAAAGATGCGTCGACTGCATTACAAACCATAAACATTCTGAAAGCTATTAAACAACTCCAGTTAGATCTCGGGGAGTCCATTCAACAGTTCATTATTTACCGTTTTGTTTGATCAGAGATCTGACATAAGACAGTTAATATTAATGAATGTGTACCCTATTGCCTATAACATTTTCTTCAATATGTATCGTATTAAATTCAACGATATCTTAGCCTGCGGGCACTATAACTGATCATGGAATGTTTCCGAGTAAGGTGAGTTGCTTTAAAGATTATTTTGACTGGAAAACACGAGGACAGGGATGAGTTGTGATTGATATGTAAAGGCGAGCGCCTTAGATCACTAGGCCACCGGTGTCACGAGCTGGATTTAGAAGAAATGCCCCAAAGAATTATAAAGTCGGTATTTTTTATGGTCACTTTGGAAATAGAGTTCTAAAAGTTTTGTACTAATTGAAGGTTTTTATGGTATCAAGCTTTTAATTCAAATTCATCTTTGGTATATTCGGTGATTTTTTTAAAAGGCTTTTCTTTTCTTTTCTTGATAGCAATTATTATGACAGTCTGTGGACTGCCCCGAGTGTAATGTTCAATCGTCATGTTGTACTGAAAACACATTTTAAAAAGTAAGTGCTACTAAATTTGCTCGTGATTTTCTCCGTATCTATTAAATCCGTGATTTATAACGTGAAAATGGTATGTCGTGATTTTCTCCGTATCTATTAAAACGGTGATTCATAACGTGGAAAAGGTATGTCTTGATTTTCTCCGTATCTAATAAAACTGTGATTCATAACGTGGAAAAGGTATGTCTTGATTTTCTCCGTATAAATTAAAACTGTGATTTATAACATGGAAAAGATATGTCGTGATTTTCTCCGTATCTATTAAAATTGCGATTAATAACGTGGAAAAGGTATGTCGTGATTTTCTCCGCATCTATTAAAACTGTGATTTATAACGTGGAAAGGTATGTCTTGATTTTCTCCGTATATATTAAAACTGCGATTCATAACGTGGAAAATTTATGTCGTTATTTTCTCCGTATCTAGTAAAACTGTGATTCATAAATGTGGAAAAGATATGTCGGGATTTTCACCGTATGCTTGAAGTTGATGCTACCATCCAAGGTGTACAGAGGTGCATTTCTAATGTGAATTCATGGATGACATGTAACAAGCTGCAGAAGAATGATGATAAAACTGAGGCCATTCTGATTACAACATAAAGACTTTCTCATTCATATCCTTTACCTCAAAACAATAAATATCAGCAACACCAACATTAAATTCACACAATCAGTACGAAACCTAGGTGTTACTCTGGACAGTACTCTCACATTGCACAAACATGTCATGAACATATGTAAGCGCTTAGAGCTTCTAAAGATTAGGCGCTATACAAAGTCCTCATTATTATTATTATTATTATTATTATTATCTATTAAAACTGTGATTTATGACGTGGCAAAGGTGGCGCTCTACAGTTTAGTATTTGGCATAGGGTTAGAATTTTAAAGAGAAAATATTTCCCTGGGTTTCTTTACTGGTTATACTAGCTATTTATAAACAAATCTTTTATATCTTAGATATTGTTTAAAGAACCTTTAATTCCCTTTCTTTTGATGTACGATTGATGGGTGCAGTATGGGTTATAGAGTATATAGCTTGGCTATACTCTAGATGTGCATTTTTCAGAAACTGCTACCTCCACTTGGTCATTTTCACTTCCTGGACTTCACAGGTATTAAAACTGCGATTTATAACTTGGAAAAGGCATGTCGTCGTCAATATCAAAACAGATCTCGCAAAAGAAGTTGCAACTATTTCCATAACTCTGTACAGATGAATTTATTGCTGGCAGTTGTGTATCTGAGATGTTTAACAGAACACATTCCTTATGGCTATTAATATGGGTAAGAGACGAGAGTCCACACATTCCATATGGGTACTACTGGGTATAACATACGCAAGTCCACACATTCCTTATGGGTACTACTGTGTGTAAGAGACGAGAGTCCACACATTCCTTATGGGTACTACTGGGTATAAGGTACGAAAGTCCACACATTACTTATGGCAAGCCATATGTATGACTATATTTAAGATACTTAATTGCATATGTGGAATAAAATCTACAGTTTACCAGTTGGGTTTTACGCACATACCATGTCCACGATAGTATCGTTACTAATATGTTCTAACCCACGCTGCAGGCCAATATTTCACATATAGTTTTATGTAGAAATATACACCAAGACCTCTAGCAATGATCGATAATTAATATTACATATCATAAAGTCAGCCATTATTTGGTGTTTTAAGGCACGTCAACACTCTAAGAGTTATATCGTGCAGAGGCAAGTATATTAATGTACCTTGCTCAAGGACACACAGCGCTAGCTGACCAGGGCTGATACGATGGTGAAAGTCCAACCCACACTCTCTGATACCATGGTGAAAGTCCAACCCACACTCTCTGATCATTCGTGATCGACATTTAACGACAATTACTACGATCATTGATGCGAAATTCATTAATTTCGTCATATTTTGAGTTGATACATCATGGCGTGTTCCTCTGTCATCATCTTCCATCTCAAGACAAAACGTGTCTTCACTTTTTGATACATGTTTGGCATAGGTACTATACTTTACATTTCTATTAGGACATCTTTCTAGTTATATTCACAAGAAACCATGGAGAATAACAAAGTTGCTATAATACTTCAATGAAGAGAAGATAGTATCCATCCCTTGTTTTTATTACATGTCAATATTATTACACACCATGGGATACAACATGGATTTCCTATTTGCATTTCGGTATCACACACGAAAATCATCCCGAACAGCATACTATTACAACTCTGTACCATATGCATCACTGATCAAGATCTGGTAAATCGTTATGCTTTCAGAAATGTTGTTTATAACTTAAACAGTGTAACTGGGGTTTTTAGTATTTTGGTTTTGTTGATGGAGAAATAATTTCAACAGCGTGTGAGATTCGTCTAAGGAGAGAAGCTAAATTAGTATATAGGTACGGTCAATGACGTCCGCACAGGGGTGAATTGGAGGGTTGTTACACTGGAGCTTGCATTTCGAAATTCTTTCCTTTGTTTTGAAGTCTGTGTATAAAGCATATGTTTGTCTCAACATACGGAAGAAAAAATACTTTTCAATTAAAAACATAAATGATTCCATTTTGCATAATGACATATGGTTTCTAGATTTTCTTAAGACTCTATAAAGACTGAGCAATTATTAAAGTTTGAACTTCGGTCAATAAAAAAATGGCATGATTCGCCATTCCAATTGAAGATATATATATATATATATATATATATATATATATATATATATATATATATATGCTTATTTATTTTCGGTAGCAGAAACGTTCAAAATTTCTTTTACTGAGCTACAAGTTTATCGATTTTGCTTCTTACACACCAGACAGCATTTAGATACAATATAGTTCATTTGTATCGCCTTATGGACTAAATTTCCAATGAATTCCCCATTTAGTTATAAGGTCAATATATTTCATGGTCACTTAGGAAGTACAGTTGCAGTGACATCTGGTATATAAATTAAAAACCTTTTTCTTTGGACCTTTACAGATTTTATTTGTGAATGACATGTGTTGTGTGTATGGTCTGAATTTGTTATATTGTGCGTATTATGTGATATATGTTACGACTGCTCTATGTGCACTGTCGCGGGTGCAAAAATAGTATCATGCTGTGTTGAACATACATTTATACATTTATAAAGGAGTTGAACCTGAAAAGGTTTCGTTTTTCCCGATTTACCTCGAATCTGCTAAAAATATAGTTTACAAGATGAAAAAATATGAGTCAAGGTATATATCAAGGTATATATCACAACTGTTCTCTCAAAATAAGTTGAATAATAAAGAAAGAATGATACCGCAAATATAAATTTCAAATTATGATTATGTGATAACGTTTTAATCAATACAATCGACGTAGAAATGAAGGTGACATTAATTCATATGTCGAAGTTTACATAAAAATTGATATTTGAAGTATTGTAGTAAATTTAGAGTATGTGCACTTGGTTGTAGTGCCCCGTTTTAAGCAATTCTTAGATTTGTGTGATTACTTGTTTGATTATTGAAATTCGGCGCCATGGAAATATTCCTGGCCCGAACTAATGAGCTAATGAATAGGAGCAAACGTCACGGAGTGAAGTGTTAGTGTGTTTCCATGATGTCCCGGTTCACTAGTAGTGAATTCCGACCAAAACCGAATGATTGTCCCTGTCGTAAAATAGTACATATTAAAATCTAGTGGTATACATTGGTAGCGTGACTGCAAGGACAGTACTTACGGTATTAAACCGGTAAATTACACAAGGGAATAAATAAAAAGGGACTTGACAGACACCGTTTATGTCGCCATGTGGGCGAATATGGTGCAGTTATATCGGCGAAATGTGCCTGGAAAGCATACATTGATTGGCCTAAGGTGGCGGAGTTAAAATAGTTCCCATTGTTAGGGAGTACTCATATATGTTCTAAGGCGTGAACGGTTGGTGGTACGGA